>JBAJNP010000282.1:0-109540 GCA_036877545.1 Yasuhikotakia modesta
TTATTTTCAAACAAAATGTAATACCCTTTTTTCTGAACTGACAAAGTTGGAGGCGGATGAAATTTGAACGAAGGTGGAATTCCAAGTGGCGAGTTATCTGCCACACACTATAACATCATAGCCTGCAGTGTTTTTTACATCCAATCAGAGATAATCAAATCCCTATGGATAGAAAAAAGCTCCGCCTTGCTTTTCTCTGAGATAAATGTTCTGTTTACCACATAATCAGTCATATTACAGAAGTATTGCACTTTTAAGACAGTTTCATGTTGTCTTGAAGCTTTGCTGTTTCCTACATTAAACATTTGTCCAACTATTTATATATTTTAAAGTTTGACGTATACCTAATGCACCTTTGAATCACACACCTATTAAAAGCTTGTCTTATAGAGACCGAGTCTTACAGATGTATCAGTCGGGCAGAACATACAGAAGTATACAAACAGGAAGCAGCCGCATGCATTTTATTTTAGCAAACTGCCCATACAGTCATTCATTATAGCAATGCAGCGTTTGGGTTAAACAGAACAGGGCCAGAAGTCTAGACTCAGAAATGGGAAGGCTACATGTTTAAGCTTAGCTGTTTTGGCATAGATGAAAATAAGCAGTGCTGTTAGCCATGCGAGATTTTGTCCAAGCGGTGTGGAATATTATGATTATACGTCACAGCAACTAGAGAGAAAAGGCATAACCAGCTGATTATAGTTAATATCGCCTCTGCAGCATAACCATTAGCTGATTAGCCTTGTCATTAGCATAGCCCAGAGGTCTGAGCAAGGAAGGTGGCAACATGACTGAATACCTGAGTCAGTAGTTTTTGAGTTATGCTTTTGTTTATATCTGTCTGAAACAGAAAAGACACAAAGCAAAAGAGGAGACAGAAAACAAAAACAGGAAGTAGGTTACATACAGCGAGCTCTCTGGAACCCAAGTAGCTTCTATTTCCTTTGAAGAGATTTTATCATGTAGTCACATGCGCTTGATATATTAACAGTCCATCATGCCGAGGTCAGAAACACAGACAGGTACCATATGACAAAACGAAAGAATTTTGTTTGTTTGTTTTTAGGAGCACAGAACAAACGATGAACATATTTAACATGTAAAAATAATATAAATATATGCTTAAATGTATGTAAAAGAAAAATATGAATTTTATACAGATACATAGAAGCTAACAACAAGTACGTTTACAGGTAAATAAAACATGAAATAATAATAACATTTCTGTTATTTGATATATGATATTGTATCATCCTAATCAAAGATTATATATATATATTCTGCAATAAGGACTGACTGCACATTATTTGTTAAATAACTGTCTAATAAGCAGAATAAGTAAATTAATTAAATTTGAGTTTCACAAATGAACACAAACATATCTTACAGAAGGCCTCTGGATTGACCAATCAGAATCAAGTATTTCTGTTACTGTGTTAAACAAGCTTTTAAGACATGTTATATACCGTGT
Source organism: Yasuhikotakia modesta (assembly GCA_036877545.1). Lineage (NCBI taxonomy): Eukaryota > Metazoa > Chordata > Actinopteri > Cypriniformes > Botiidae > Yasuhikotakia > Yasuhikotakia modesta. Next base: position 1,475 of record JBAJNP010000282.1, read on the forward strand.
GTTGAAATTGACACTTACTGTCACACACATAAGGTTTATCCTGGTCATCTGCAGCCACTGCTTCTGTCCGTCTGCGCCCAGAACCTCGACCCTAATCAATAAAACCATAAATATTATTATACCATATATTTTTACCCATTTAATAAATCTATATTTATCTGTTTTTCCCATTGTCTTTTTTCATTACATTTCTGCTGCTCTTTCATGTTTAATTTCTCTCTGTTTTGATCTCACGTGTTTTTTTCCTTTCACACCAGCCGCATGCTTTGATGAGTCACGCTCATCACTCACCCTGCCTTTGTTTCGATGCTTCCTCTTTGGTGTGTCCACTTCAAAATCCTCATCGTCATGGAAACCATCCCCATTTTCATCCGCCTCAAGCACCCTCTGCAAAGAATGAAGAACAGTTGGGGTAAGCGCTTAGATAGCATAAAGATCAATGTTCTGCACAAAAGAAAGCCAATGGTCCACATATCTGCAGAGTGAGTGGAGAACTTTATTTCCACAAGGACGACTGAGGCCTCAAAAAGCCTGATCTTTCTCAGCTAACACTGAGAAAACACTCACAAGGCAGAATGAGAGACACTACAACATTTCAATGAGCATAAGAACATGAGAATCTTATGAGAGAAATAATCTGTCATGAAAACAAAATAATTTTGTGAACCTCAAAATTCTGACTGAAAATTTCCATTTCTTTATTTTTAGGTTTGTGATTGGTTAGCTATGGCTTTGGGTGGTCTGATTCAAACAGCAATTTGTGCAGAGCAGCGGTCGATAATTCGAACATGATTATTGGCTGTTCTTTTCAAACAGTTAGATGAAATGCAAACAAAATGGACGCAGGGACCTTAAAGAGACAGTTCACCCAAAAACACTTTTTTCTGAGTAGCACAAAGAAGTTGTTTTAAACTGTATTGACAACCAAAAACTGCCACACATTTACTAGCACTATATTAGCACAAAACCAGCAAAACTTGTGTGTTCCACAGAAGATAAAATTCATAGGTTTGGAATTAGATTTTTGGTCAAGACCATTTTCTGTAAAATATCCCTGTACGATTTTTTTAAGTGTTTTTGGAGACACGTTATTGTTTCAAAAATGGATGGACTCACAACGTCCATCTTAAGTAGACTACTGGCATTAGTCAAGACTATTTATATTCTGATTGTGTCAATATAAATGAGATATAAGATCTGGCAATTTACACTTAATCTGTGTATGAATATAATAAAGTGAGGTGCACGGGGCAGACATACTGCAGTTAGCTATTCAAACTGTTTGCTGCAGTGGAGTGGAATCTGTTTAGGAGTCTAGTGGTTCTTGCCCTATTAGTGCTGTATTGTTTGCCATAAGGTAGGAAGCAAAACAGCTTGTGGCTGAGGTTAAGGGGTCTTGGATGATGGATTGAGCTTTACAGCGATGGTGAATGGTGTGGATATCACTGATTGATGATGGATTGTATCCCATAATGCTCTGTGCCACTGCCACAACCCTTTGAAGAGCGTGTCTGTTGGGTTTCAAAGTACATTTATGCATTTGGCAGACACTGTTATCGAAAGCAACTTAAAGTGCAATCAGGCTGTACACGTTAAAAGCAAGAGCAATTCCTGGGAACTGAACCACAACCTTGGTGTTGCGAGCACAAGCTCACGTTTAACCAGTTGAGCAACAGTAAAGCTGTGTAGGATGAATCTTTCTATTATGGTGAAGGTTTGTAAGGAAAGGCTTCCCTACATCACATTTTAACAACTAGATAAACATCTATTTGCATATCTGCCAGGCCTCTGACAGTTTAAAAGCTGTCATGCAAAGAGGCATGTGTTACTGAGGAGCCTAATATACTATCATTTACTTTCAAGCCTGTGATATTATTAGGATATATATCAGGATTATAGGATGTGCTACCTGGATTTCCAGCAATGTTTCTTCCTCTTTAGAGTTGTTGTTCCTCTTGTCCAGGAGCCCATCGCCCCTCAGTAACGCCTCCAGGGCCGTGGCCTCTGTGGGTGGGGCTTCCCTCTTGGCCATCAGCTCAGCCTCTAAAAATGAAAGAAAGAGATGATGACAACGTCAGGTAGTCAGCCAATCAAAGCAGCTTTTGTGAGCCTTGAGCAGTTGGATTGAACCACCTTTTAAAACATCTATACTGGAGAGATAAAAAAATAATTTGAGGCTTTTTCATAGTATTTAATGTGTCCCCCTTTAGGGCAAGGAAAAGTGTTACTTGTCTATTAGACTATATACTTGCATACCTCCACACATCCTGCCCAAGCAGACAATCTTTTGTGTGAGCACTCTGAGGGGAGGGTTGCTTGCTATTGCTAGCCTCTACAAAACTAGCTACCCTGCATTATTGACAGTGTTCAGTCAAGCTGACCTGGACTACACAAAATAAAGACCCATGTTTTCCAACCAAAACTGGAGCATGACTTTAAAATGTTTTATTGCTTCCTCTGGTGTTACTTTGAGACAGTGTTTGTTTATTACTTTGGTGCAAGTGCTAACATAGTCACAAATTTGCTTAAGTGCTTACGTACAAAGTACAATTGTTTGAGAACTTGCAACAAACTTCCTTTAGTTTGGCATGAGTTCCGCACAGGCAGACAGATTGTGGGCATGTGTGCAACTGGGTCAGTCTGGCTAATTTTCTGGGCACATTATCAAGTATTTTTATAAGGTGTTTAGCTTTTAAAGCCTTATTAAAAGTGAAGCTCCAGATGCTGTAGATAAAACGAAAGATATGTAGATACAGGAGAGAAAAAGTCTCCAGCTGTGATGCTAATATCACGTGTTTGCTGAGAGACCCCTCCCCTTCCGTGTTATTTAACCTGCAAAACGCAGTTGAGGCCGTTGTGTACAAATCACTGAAAATGTTTGCATGAGTTTCTCTCCTTGTCTTTATTCTCTTTGTGTCTGATTGAGTCGAGACACATTCGTCCCCTGGGAAGGAGACGAAAATAGCACAGACTGCCAGTCAGGGGCTGATTGCGAGCGCCCATCCCCCACATCCACCCAACCAATCACGATCAAGAGCCTAAGAGAGGTTTATATCTACAGGCACAAATCATAAGGTCTAAATCTCTGTGCTATAATACAGCAATGCAATATTTATGCACGCCTTTAAATCATGCCATTGGCTAGTATTGCCAGCAAAACAGCCATGACTGGGAAAAGTAAATTCCACACTTGATTGGGAATTTAGCAAAGCCACTCTGAATAGTAAATTTCATACCGCTGAGGTAGAATATAATGAATATATCAGTTTGTTGTGATGTGGGTATTTTGTGTTGTCATAGTGGCGTGATTGTATAGCCGGGAAAATAGTCTGATTGAATCAGTTTATTAAATTAGAGGCCGTTCCACAAGCCACATCTGTAGTGGAGCACAGACCGCATACAAAGATTTACATTTGAATCAGGCATGCCTGCTTGTTGTTATGAAAGTACACTTGGATGGGATTTGGGACACAAACCTGTGTATAGTGGCTGAGGGAGAGACAAGACAAACATTTCAGATGAGAAACACAAGAACCGTGTCCTGATTTAACAGTTTGAAGTTGTGGCTTGCTATTGTGTAAACATTACAACTACAGTAATGGCATACCTTAAATGTGTGTCATTTATCGCAGTGTTAAAATACTCTCTCCTACACAGACTAATATGCAAAGACAGCTACAAGTGAGCCATTTGTAGGTGAATTACCCAGAATAGTGTAAACACTGTGGCTCTGAGACGCTATCAAAACATTTGTTTGAGCATACTGACCAGCCAAACACAGCAACACAGTGTCAACCAATGCTGTGAGAGCAGGCTGGAGTTATTGCAGGTTTCTCTGACCAATGCCATAAATGCTAAATAGCTCAGGAGAGCAGTCAAGTCCCATTTCCCTAAAAATGTTGTTTTGAATGTTCTAGTAATGTTTAAACAACAGTTTCCAAGACATTGTATTAACGATACAATATTCAAACTTTTTTAACATTTTTAAAACATTTCACAAACAGCTAAAAAACACTTTTGCTTTACATGATACAATGATTAAAAATGTTCTACTAACTTTACTGCAAGAATGTTTTTGATAATTTTGTCGGGGGTGCGGTTTTAACATTATTGTGTCATTCAGATCCTTCTGGCATCAGCATCATTGGTTAACCAATCAGGTTAGTCTAACCGAGGCTTGTGTCAGAGGTTTATTTACTGCTATTCGCTCGACTCATGCTGGCTGAGCTTCAAAAGAGGGTCAGAGGTTCTTATATTGATTCTACTGATATTGTACTTCCGGGGACAGCTAAGAAAATAATAGTGTTTTTTTTGTTGACAGAGACATGCGTTTATTCGTCTTTATCGAGTTCCTAAAGTCCTTTTTCACTCCCCATCAGTCCTTAAGACCTAAGTTTTAATGCTGCGGGGCCAAATGATTAAAGGGGCCTAGTCAAGGCACAAAGAGTAACAGAGAAAGAGAGAGAAAGAAAAGGATAATTAGACCCAGATGGGCCAGTTCTACAGCCTCTGTGTGACCTCAGAGCAAAGAAACATGGACAAAGAGAGAAAATTAAGATTTAACAGCAATGTGTACAGGGCTTTAAGCGTGAGGGATGTCACAGAGACAGAGCCGCCATCGGAATCTCACCGAGTCGAAGTTCACAGAGGCGGAGCTGAGGGTCGAGTGGCGGGTGCAGTCGCCTCTTCTTCCTCCAGCAGCGAGCTGGGTAGGTGTACATCTGACCTGCCGCCAGCCCTGCAGAAACACCCAGCAGCAGGGCTTAAACACTTAGTCAGATGCTTCAGAATACAGTACAATTATTACCATTGGGCATCTGTGTTTAGCTACTAATGATATATATACATATATACTACTATATATAGTAGTATATAGCTATATATGTATATGTGTACACACACACATTAATATATATACTACTATATATAGCAGTATAGAGCTACTAATGATATATATGTAAATACACATACATATATATAAAATCTTTCTATTTTATCTACTATATATTTTTAGGATATATAAATACATATATGTATAAATAAATGTTATCTACTAAGGTTTTCATAAATACATAAGAGCAGTGCAACAAGCAGTATTTTGTAGCATTTAGCTTTAAACATGGTATTCCACAAGGCTTAAAATATATAAGGAAGCAAGAGAAATAATACATCATTAGCACAGACATTCCTTTCTGGGTGGGTTTAAATTGCTCAGAAGACCCAAGCTAGCTAAAAAATAGTAGTTAATTTACACCATCATTTTAACTAAGGTTGTGTGAGAAACACACACCGATGTGTTTTAAATCAGATGGGATTTATAAAAGTATATCTGAATGGAGCTAAAGACAATAAGAGTTTGTGTATAGAATTTGAATGATAAACATGGCCATCAGGGGTGTAAAAAGGCCCGACGTCTCTGATTGGCCAACGCATAATCTGCTTCCAGTTGCTTTTCGTTAGAGCAGTCCTGGTGGAGTTACACGGATCTGTGAACCACATGGTCTCAGTTATGTATCTGTCCAGTCTCGTAACTTTGAAAACGAGAAATGGAGAGCGACAGAGAGAAAAAGAACAGATAAACTCAGAATAAAAACTTTCAATAAACACTGGTCAACCACAAAGTGTAGGGTGTGGCCGTGAAGCGTTTACATGCTAGACATCGACTCTATTTGTATCCGTTTCTCGGCAGACATATTGTTCCCTTTGGCAACTGTGTCTAGATATCGACAGCGTTTCGGTTGGATAATATGGGAAGGAATGCTGTGGAAAGACTGTATCCCAATGCAGTATTCCCAATCTTATTACACAGTTTATTGCATTATTTAAAATATCCATTCGGTGGTTACATGTTGCTGAAGCCATCAGTGTTGCTATTTCCTAAAGAGAATTTGTACAACAGCATAAGATATAAATTCACATTAACACAGTTTTGTTTGCACTCTCGATGTCATCTACTTAATTACGTCTTTAACGTCTGTTTTTATCCTTAAAAATAAGCCACATTTTTAGCTTATCCAAAATGTATCCAAATGCCTGTGGTGACATCAAAAAGTTGTGTGATGACTGGACATGATGCATTTTGCCAGTTTTAGACCTTTGGTTACATTGAACCTAGTTTAACCTTTAGAGTACAGCACTGCACAGTCCATGCAGTGCAATCTAATGCATAGTTTCATTTAACGTACATTATGCATTGCAATATAAGGTGTGTGTGGTATGATTAATTTAAGCTAGCATAGCTCATCTGTTATGCTAAGTGCAGATTGTGCTACCTGGGCCTCTGTGTCGTTTCTCCATCCATATGTAACAGTTGTTCTGAGCTACGCCCGTCTGAGAGTCCAGGAAGGGCATACGTACGCTGCGCTCCGCACATAAACGGGCGTTGTAGCTGCGACAGTGTTCAATAGCCTCCTTATAGAACTGGTCACCAAGCCTGGGGAAAACACATTTGGTGAGATATCCTGTTTTTTGTAACATCTCATTTAAATTCATGTAGAATGTGGAAGAATATACAGTAGATACAAAGACTTTTGTAATAAGACACCATAAAAATATCAATCAATAATAACTCCCATCCAAAAAAATGACTGCATGCTTTCTCACATATATTAGTCAGTCTATGGAGGAAGTTTTCAGTCTGTTTTGGAAAAGATTTATTGTTAGCGAAAAAGCACTGTGCAGCGCCGTAGGTTTTTTTTTTTAACGCTGGGGGTACATGCCTGTCAACGCCCCCCGCCCCCACATCTCTGACTCAGATAAACTCATTTCAAACACTGGAGCTGAGATGAAACGCATTTGTGCATCTACAGTAGCATAATATAATGTTTAATTATATCTCTATAATATCGCTCTAATGTTTATTTACACACAGTAATACGATGCAGATTTTAGAGTCCTTCATTTATATTATATTCATTTCAAAGCCTTGCACATCTATAATTAACCCTATGTTTATTATAAACTGTATTTTCACTTAAGCTTTATTAGCGGAGACCATTTAGCATTCAATGGGTTTGAACAAACCCACCTCACTTTCTAGCCAATCAAAAGGCAGAAAGACATAACTACCAGCTTCCATATAGGAAGTGAGAAGTTACTCGGGTCAGCGGGGTGTTACACAGCTCGGTTAGATCAGCCTCTGTAGACCAGAGGACACACAGATATGTGAGGAATGTTGGGCTGGACAAAGAAGAGTTTTTCAAGCCCGCAGAGTGACACAAAGAGCGTCAGTGTTCGGAGGGAAAGAGAGAGAGCAGGAGAGAAAAAGAGCAGGCAGGTACGAAAAGCAAAGCTCTCAGCTTTTGAGAAGACAAACGAGAGCACTAAAATTTGATAGCCTCAGAGCTGAGGAGACTCTGAGAAGAGCATTATCTCCCAAATCAGCCCTTGAATTATGAATAATCTTCTTGATATTCCTTAAGTCTTTCAACTTGAAAATCATTTTGATTACATCTACGTTCTTAGATGTCTTGAGTGCCTACAGAAGAAGCACCGCATCTTCAAAACGTTGCATGCCTTCACAAATCACGTTATATAAAATAATTAGCATATTTTAAGAGAGTGATTTTGATTGGTCACTGTGCCAAAAAATCCACATAAAATCTGAGAATCCTAAACCATCAGTATTAGACCGAACAAATGTGCAAGCAGTAAATTTTTTTATGACTAGCACCCACTTGCCTGCCTTTCAGCCAATCAGTATCGGACAAATGTTATGTCACCTGATTAATATTCATAAACAAAGCTGATAATGTTTATATGTGCTCCCATTGCTCCGCCCCTTTATGTGAGCATTCTGCCTGTGCTAAATGCATGTGCTATCAGCAGGGGACTGCAGGAGTTATTATGTAAGTTCCTGTGACAGAGGCCTGCATTAAAGCGCCCACGACCTGCGAGAGAGACACTATCACCATAATCATCAACATGCTCCACTGGACTAAACACCCCTCACAGGCCTCAAACTCCCTCTCACTGTCTATCCTTTCAGCGGCTGTTCTCAACTGCTATGGTTTTATTTAAAGGAACAGTACACCCTACAATGAAAATTCCATGTCATTCCAAACTTCCTGTCTTCTTCTAAGCACAAAAAGGAAACCATTTAATGAATATCCATGGAGATAATTTTAGTTTTCAGTGACATCCAATTCAATAATGTTACCACCAAAGAAAAAAAAACAGCACTTTTGAGCTAAAATCTTGCCAGCTGTAACAAGAATAATGAGTGTAGATGCTGACAGAATTGTACTTTTTTTGTTGAACTGTTTCTTTAAAAAAAAAAGCTGATGATGGTGTCTGCCAGCAAGATCACATGTTAAGAGGCCACCAGCACCCCCCCATGCAAAAACCTCTACTGTAAACATACAGCGTCTTCACGGCCTCCCTTATTACACTTGAGGAAAGCACCGTGGTCAACAGAGTTAAGTAGTTATGTAAACAGTGAGCCTGGCGTGTTGGCAGACACGTATTCTCTCTGCCACTTCCCTGGAGACACGGATAAAGAGTCTCTTGAAGGTCATTCAGATCTTCAGCCTTTAACGGTAATTAGTTATGGACTGCTCATTAAATCCACTACAGCATTTAATTGTTTACAGCCCCTATAGGTGGTGCTTGTACTCATACACATTGTTTTGAACCGTGTTTTGAAATTTGCAGAGGAAACATAAGTGTGACTTTAACCAGGTTTGTTAATGGGTGATTTATGTCCATGTAAATGACACAAGCAAGTTAAAGCTGTTTAAGGCTGGTCTTCTCTCAATTTATGTCTCAGTTCACCAATATATTGGGATGGTACAAACATGTCAGAGAATGACACTGGAAAACCGGGAGGAATGTTTTAGAATAAACATGGAAGATGGATGTTCTACTAGGGCATTAATTCTCATGTAAGCTGAGAGGTACTGCAGACACAGGCTAGTGAGAAAACTAAATGCTTTGAATAGAACACACAACGAATAGAAAAAGTATGAATTCACAGTTTTTCTTCTGTTTTAAGGCCCAAACTGATTATATTTGTTGTGTCTGATAAACAAAATGCAGAATTGTAAATTAATATTTGTTATTCAAGTGGCACGTATCGTATAGAAAAATGCACAAACAGATTACGTGGAAAATTGTGAATAAGTATAAAAATATCAATCCAACATTATCATTTTGTCTCTGTAGAAAAAGACACAGCTGAGCAAAAAGCAGGAAAAAATTCTCGTGCTGAACAGCGAATTCTCATAATTGCGCGCAGACTAAACATTTATTCCATTTTCACCCATCCAATTAAAACACATTTGTAAACAGACATTTAATCAATCCGATTCTGTTTCATCCACTATGAAAGCTGTAAATGAACCCTCTGCACTCAGCCATGCGGTTTGTGCTTTGGCTGCGCTTAGGAAATTAATACCTATTCTTTATTCAACAGACCAGATCTGTGGCTCATTCACAGTTTTGTCCGTAACTTAGAAGCTAGAGGCCCCAGCGTCTATATTCATATTACTTGGACAACAGTGGCGTCTCCTTTGTGTCTCAAAAGAACATAGCCACACTTCTTAAGGATGTAGATGTCTTTCATATTCAAATGACCCTTTAGTTTGGTTTAATCCGAAGGGCCCCTCTAAGGACAGGTGTCCATGAATAATCATTGGCTTAGGTAGGCGTTTCTCAGAGAATTGTTGTTCGTTTTCAAATACATATGCATAACGTTGCAATAATCAGCGCTGCATTTAAATTAGACACGTGCTTTTTTTAAAACTGGCCTTTTGAATGCTATTATGGTTTTGTTAGTTTACAGGCAGACAACGATTGTGGAAGCCCTTCACAAGGAAGGTCTTCATCAGTCCAAAATATACAGATTTTCCTATTGGCTTTAATGAAATACTCGTGGTCTATAATTTACATTCACTCGGCATCAAATGCAAGAAAATGTGCCTTTGGCAAGTACATAACATGAAGCTACTTTCTAATTGGCTAATAACTTTATCGTGTGAAGCAAATTGGTTTTAATTGCACAAATTATATCTGACTTTATTTTAAGTAAGTGAATCCATTTAGGAACAAAATAAGCATGTGTTTTCATACACAAATCTTTCCTTTTTTAATATTTCCAGATTTAAAAAATTGGGTCTGTTTGTAAATATTAACTGTGCCTTATAACTATAAAACATTTACTTAGTGGAAAATTTACCATCACCTTTTCACCTTAATTTACCTTCTTTTGGATGGCGAGAAATATTAACAGTACCATAAACATTCTTTGTTCAGCTATTGTGGTTTTTCGTTTTTGGACCCTGAACTGTATCAAATCACTGAATCAAAACATCCATCATTTCTACACGCTACCACTGAATAATCACAAATATGTGATCACCATCACAGCAACCTCATCTTAAAAACCTGTAATTTTAAATTAATTAACCCTTTTCATTAAAGAAAATAAGTAATTTTAAGTATTTTGTGGAGCACAGGAAGGACACAGACGTGCTGATATGAATATGGGAGTTTGTGAAGGTTGCCCTCCGCAGTGACTAGTGAGAAAACAGTGAGTGATCCATCACAGTCACGCTGCTTTCTGTGAATCAGTGGGGAAATGGGAAAGCTGCATACAGAAGCTGTAGTCTCTCTCTAATGACCCAGGCCACTAAGTGCATCACATTTACCTATTGCATGCTTGTTTATCCAATTGACCATTTATTATGGTGGCCTAAGTTTGCTTTAAAAAGCATTGGTTATCATCTAGTGACAAAATTTGAGCACTTTGGCAAAACTGCAGACTATAGTTTTATTGAATTGGTTAATTAATAGCAGGTGTTTGGTTTAAAGCACATACTGTATTCATTTTTACAATTTTCAGTGGCTGTTGCTGTCCGTATTCATTTTTAAAACGTATACACCTGAAAACACATAAGTGTGTGTTTATACTTTGCCCTGAACTATGTTCTAGTTTTCATTTTATGACTATGCATCTGTGAAACAATAACTGCTAAGTGACAATAATAGAAGAGCAACATCTAGGCTAATTCTGCACTCAGCCTCTTAGACCCTCTTAAAGAGTCTGAACCGAAACTAGGCTGTGAGGGAGCTAAACATAGGTGCCCAATCAGACTCCTGCGCTTTCATGATATCACTCACAATCTGAGAAAAACCTCTCAGCTGTGAATGAAGAAAAGGCCCCGGGCAAGAAAAAAAAAAGACCAAAAGAGTTTGAAGAACTCCTGGAGTGTGGAGCTTTCGGGCTGGTTACCAAACATTTAAGGAGTCTTTATTTCCAAAAGAAAGACTGAGGTAAAATGGGGTGCAAAAGTCTAGACTGGAATGGAACAAATTGTAAATTGGCAAGTAAAATATGTTTTTTCTTTCAATTGTTTTGTTTGAGAACTGATAGATACTTGGAAGCAAGAAGTCATTGTTCGTGCTGAACAGGAAAAGGGTTTTGTTGGGACGGAGTTTATCCTAACAAAAAACCCTGTTATTCCTGGTGCCTGGACACACAAAGACCTCGGGCTCCGCTGCGTTTGTAGTGCAGTTCTAATGCGAAAACGTAACGCATCTAGACAGACTTAATGGGGGAGGGGAGCAGACTACCGCACAGACACCCTCTTTAACCCAAACCCCGCCTTCCTAAACCCTCCACAATTTATATGAAATGAAATAAACACATCCCACCTGACCCTGTCCTGAGACAATACACTGTAAAATATATTTTATTAGGTGCCCCTGCAAAAAATGAAAGCTAAAATGTGCAAAACGAATCTGACTACATTGCATCAACAAATATAGTTTTGGAGAGTTCTGAAATGCGTGTTTACAGTACTAAATAAAAATGCTACAATGTGCTGTTTACTGTAGGACTGGTCCATAACCTAGGAAAGAAAACCTGTATTTAACAATGGCGGGGCATAATCTTATTCATGACTAATAGATAACCAGACAAGAAACACATCATTTGCTCAGGCAACATAATGACATTTACAGTCTACAGAGAAAGAATAGCAAAGTCAAAATACAGCCAAATTACACCAGCCTGGTGTAAAACGTACAAACACCAAAGTCTCAAATCAAAAACAACACGCTTACTATCTCTGACGACAGTGTTTAAAACAGTAATATTGAAAAGAGAAGGGATAAACACAAGAAGAATGTTCAGACAGGTGTATATAGCTCGTTCCTGCACCCGGTGACCCCCTGATGTTTTGCGGTGGGATAGGGGATCAGCTTTATTCCTCTGATCTGGAGCAGATGGGACTCCTTCTCCTGCCTACTGACATATCCGAGGCTAGTCATCACAACAGATGGGTACTGAGGGATCCTGGGACATTGCTAATCTCCACCACAGCATTTAGAAAAGGTGCATTCCCCTCAGTGTACACGCTTCCATCAACCAATCAGCTTGAGTGAGCTAAGGTTTGGCATTTATCTTTTGAATGTAGAATGTATGTTCTGCTGGGTCTGTTTTCCTTCAATTTTCCAGAATCCGTCTGGGCCTAATCATACGTCTGTAGGAAACCATATGAGAATGTAATATGTGGGGTTTAAAGCTCATAAGCGGCACAGTCCATAATCAGATTTAGTCAAAGACCAGTGCCATCTACAGAGGTATAAGGATACCATGTGTGCCCTTTATTAATGGTGAGATTAATGCTTATTGAACCTCACACTGAAAGCAAATCCTCTCCTTCTCCATCAAATATTTAACACCGATTCCTTTAAAGTAGTTTCACCTTGAGACAACTCTGCTCGTAGCCAGAAACTATTGACAAATGCCAAAAAACTCTCCTTAAAGCTATAATAAATGAAATCTAATAAAACCTGGAATTTTGTCACATGGGAAAAGGAGTTTTCAGCGGCCAAAACAAGAAAACATAACAGTAAATTTCATTATTACTCGTCACGTATATCTTAATGTTTGTTTCGCTGTTTTTAAAACATTTAAACACAGATGCAACAACGAGACACGACACAAATCTCATAAACAATTTTCCTTGTTTATCGCGAACGTATACAAACGCCCCAAACAAACTACTGGGAATAACACAGAACTACATTTTCCTGTTTTTTAAATAAAGTTACATTGTTAATTCGGTTTCAAAATGTATACATTTAATAATATCTTATGTGTGGGGTTGTGTCTGCCCAGCAGTAAACATACTCCAGAGGCCACAACGGGAAAATTATTCGATCCCTTCACATAGGAATTCCTAAAGAAAACAACGTGACCATTATCATAGCGGTAATACTTTACAGCGTCGTAACATCTGTATGCTTAAACGAACGTTTTCATTTATAAGTTGCATGGCGACAACACGGCTAACACAACAGCGGGGAATATGACAGCTCATCCCGATGGATTTCATACATGTCCACGGAATTAACTAGGTGTCCTGCAAACAAGTCAGCCCGAGTCTGTAACGTTTCGTTCTGGAAGCAATGCATCCGAAATATTGCTGCACTAACATTGACCATCAGTGGCTGAATGCTGAGACACGCACTGCACGTTCACAAAATGAATGTTCGAACATAACGATCCCAAACGCATTTACTTAGTGCAAGTATTTATACACATATACATTTACACGCCGACACAAAGAGAAAACTGCATGGATTAAACAGTTATTCGAGTGGGACAGAATTCCCTAAAATAATAAATGCACGATGCATTCATTTCTGTTTCGAGACTTGATTCTCTCCCACACTGTAGATAACGCGGAACACAACGCATTTTAGAAAATGACCGAAAATAACTGTTGGAATTACTTACGCTTTCAGTGGATTCTGAATGACAGTCGCCATTTTGCCACTGTAACCCAATATCCCAAATCTCTGAGTTCTTTGGGAACCTTATGAAAGAGAAACAGCCAATACGGACCTCACTGTTCGCCGGCCTGGCCAATAGAATACTAGGATTCCAAAACTGGGCGTGGTTTCCAAAAGCTGTCAAAATTAAAAAAATCACTTCAACATCTTTCCTTAGACTTTGATGGGCAAGTTATTGAGATAAAGTAACGGTAATAATAAAAATTAAATATGTTCTTGATTCATAGAATAAGTCTGTAAAACAAAATGCTTTTAATGTTTATTTTTTTAAATGATCTATTTAAATGATCTATTTATTTATACAAGTTTGCTGTCTTTCGCTCTATCTATCTGTCTAGAGAGAGAGAGATAGATAGATAGATTCTCTTAAACATTCAATCCATCTGTCATTATTTTGTGACGCGCATGCATTGTATATTCCAATGCTGTGTCAACGAGTTCGTTCTCTGACTGATTGATCGTTTATCATCCAATCACTTTGCTTCAATTCTTTACATTCTGAGGCTTCCACCAATGAACAATAAGGAGGCGGGAGTTCCTGTGTCATATGAGGAAATCATATTCACAAACAGGAAAAAAGCAATAAAGACGATTTCTCTTATAGGTATGTTTTTAATTACTCCAATATTTATGGTTTTAAAGTTATGATGATGTGCAGTAAATACGTTCTTGTGAGTTTTGTTATCCAAATGTAAGCATTCACATACATTACAAGCCACGTGAATGTTTATGACGCTTTAAGCCAGTCAAGCAGTCAGTAGCATGTTAGTTAGCTGTTATGTTCAGTTTATGGGCAAATGAGGTTAGTGGTTTTTATTAATCGTAAGTATGAAGAATAAAGCTTCGAAAAGCTAAAGTGAAAGCTTTAGGTTCTTATTTTCTACCACTGAATTTTCGTGCTTTAATAACCATCCGTATCTTGTATAAGGGCCCTATTTTGTCCTACAGCCGATCATAAGGGGACTTAATGATACAATACGATAAACCTTGAATGTCTCTTGTGTAGGAATGAAACGAGGAAACTGGCGATCGAAAGGCAGGGACCGACACCGACAATACTATCAGTCAGACTGGCGGAGGAGACATCGTTCAAACCACGATGAGCAGACATATGGGTAAATAATACTGATGTCTACATGTCATACAGACACTGTTGAACTAACACAAATGCTGCTTTTCAGCATTGCTCATACTTGTCAAAGTAGTGACACTCAGTTTTATTCATGCCAGTCCAATATTATGACCAGAATTCATGACATTGGTGCTGTTTTCCTAGTTCTGACAGCACAGACAATTCTGGATCATCCTCTGGGTCCAGTACACCAGCACCAGGTGATCTTTTAAACCAGATTATACTTCTGAATATCTTTGTTATAACAGTTCAGAGTGACTTTATGTAATCCACTCATTGTTTACAGAGTTGCCAGGCTTCTACTTCGACCCAGAGAAAAACCGCTACTTCCGTTTGTTGCCTGGACACAACAATTGCAACCCTCTGACCAAGGAGGAATTGCAGAAGAAGGAAGAGGAGAAAATAAGATCAGCACGACTGGCAGAAGATGATGGTCCTAATAAGGTAGGAACCTTGTTTTATATTCATCGATGACCCGCAGTGATTCAATAACATTCTGATGGTTAATTGGTTTGTTTGGGAGTGTCAGTTGAGAAGTGCAGGTGGTTGATTTTGTACCACTTGTTTCTCACTTTTGCTCAGAAAGCTCCCAGGACTGGGTTTAATTCTGCCTTGCTGCTACAGAGGAGACATCTGGGTCTGCTGCCCCCAAGCTCCTATTGTAGGTATGGCAAAAGTAGCTTATTTTATAGATGCAAGTTTCAAAACAATAAATAGCGATAAAAATTCATTATTATGCCTAATTCACCAAAATGGTGCTGGAGTCTTTAAAACTTCAGCATTGCAAATATATAACTTAAGCGTTCCAAATTTTGGAATCACAGCTTAAATTTAAGTGCTGATGTAAACGTAAGACTGATCCCAGTGGTTTCCAGGTTGACCCATGAAGTGAAAGTAAGTGGAATGCAGCGGCACAGACTGGAAGTACAGAGTGCCAACTCCACCAGTCCAAACACGGACAACTTCCATCTCATAGTGGTAAGTCTCTCATTAGCGGCGAGTCATAATGTTAGCATCTTAGGGAATAACGTAGCGTTTTCATGGGATTTGATTGGTGGATGTATCTGTATTAATCTTACTAGGCAGATTCCGCTTGCGAGCGAGTGTTTACAGTAAACGACGTGTCACACGGAGGTTGCAAGTATGGCATTATGAACTTCCACGGCTGCAGAAAAGGTTCTCTGTCGGTGGAGATGTGCGATAATCTTTATTTTACCAACCGCAAGGTAGAGAAATTCAATCTGTATTTGACTCAGAACAGATCTGAATCCATTTATTACTGCAATCTAACAAAATACAGTGAATTATTTATTTTTGACACAGGTGAACTCTGTATGCTGGGCTTCTGTGACGCATACCGACTCTCATGTTCTGTATCCTTCATGCATCTCACATTACAAATAAAACACAAATTAATAGAGATGAATTCATAATTTGTTTTCTGTTATGCTTGACGTCAAAATCGGAACCCCCTTGATGCACCATTAAGATTTCACAGCCTTCATGTATTTATTTGTATTTCCTCGATTGTACTTCAATTTCTTTTCATTTGACAGTGATTTGAATAAATGTATTTTTAGTCACTAATTGAAGTGTAGTGCTTGAATTTTTATTACCACATTTAAGTGCATTTTACAGAGTTCCACACAATCAACACAGGAAATTCAAGTCTGCAGGTTTCACATGGAACTAAATATCAGTTAGAAACGTGTTTTTTTTCCCTGACTAGTTTGTTCAGGTTGTGTTTAGTGGGCATTTCTCAGACGCCAGGCTGTGTAAGCTTATTACCAGCGTCTCTTTTCAGCAACTTTAATCCAGGTAAAATGTAATGAATGTGCCCAACACATCTTCATATGCAACTCTTTTATTTGTTTATCCCATAGTAAGATTTCCTGTCTTGTATATTTCTGTAGACCAGCCAGGGATGCTGTGCAGCTTTAAGATCTCCACAGCTTGGTCATGTGCATGGTGCTTAAATCTACAGGCCGATAAAACCTTCAGCACTGGTGAGGTTTTATTCTGTGTGTGTCTTTCTGTGTGTGCGTCTGTCTGTTTCAGTGTGTGTGTTTCATGTGTGTCTTTTCACATGCACTTGTATGTAAATCTTTTCCTTTCTGTACACCCAGGCCTTTCTCGGCGTGTGATCGTGACAGATGCTGTGACCGGGCGCAGGGCGACATACCCCGCAGCCAGTGATGTTCTGGCCCAACAGTTTGCCCTCAGGGTGAGCATTGCTTATAATAATCAGTGTGGTTCCATACATGCCCCTAAACAAGTTACAAGTGTATTGGATGTTACTTACAGTAAAAAGTATTTAGTTTCAACACTATGTATGTAAAATACATGAGAGACAATAGTTGTGCTTTACACGCTTGGCTGTGTCTCTTATTTTAGGCTCCTGTGCTGTTCAACGGCTGTCGATCAGGGGAGATCTTTAGCATAGACCTGCGTCAGCGCGACAGGGGACGCAGTCACGGTTGGAAGACCAGCCGCTTCTTCCAGGAATCTGCCATCACCTCCGTCCGGCTGCTACAGGATGAGAACTACCTCCTCGCTGCCGACATGCTGGGCCAGGTCTGTCTACCATTAACCAATAAATGCGCATCCCTTGCATCACCTCAAATAACTATATATTGTGTCACCGAACAGATAAAGCTCTGGGACATCCGCATTAAACAGCCAGTCAATCATTATGAAGGACACCACAATGAATACACCTACCTGCCTGTTCATCTCAATGAACCAGAAGGGCTCCTGCTTGCTGGTGCATCTTTTTACATATAATCTACACATAATTATAGATTTTAGTTGTAATGCTTATACCAGATCTTCTTGAATTATCTGCAGTGGGCCAGGATTGTTACACCAGGCTTTGGAGCCTCCGAGATGGTCACCTCCTCAGGACGATTCCTTCACCTCATCCTGCAGGGAAGGACTCCATCCCAAACGTTGTGTTCTCCTCCCAGCTAGGAGGTTGTGGAGGACTCCCTGGACTCCTTATGGCAGTAGGCCATGATTTGTATTACTACTCCTACAACAAAGACTATCAGGATGGGTTGGCGTTGGAGGCTCAGCCCTGCTCTCCTGTGGAAGGGATTAGTAGGTGATAACTAGCTTGTGCGAAGTTGGGTCCGTTTACTGTTGTTACTATGTTAATCTGAGTGACACATTGCCATGGATACGATGCCATTTGCCAAATAGTGTTTTGTTTTTATAGACAATATTCCTTGGTTACATTATGAGAGATTTAGAATACTTACCATTATTAAAAAAAATTGGAGCTGTACTTTTAAGTTTACATTGTCCAAAATATAGCAACTTGAGTTTTTAACTTTTAAAGTGCAATTGCAATACTTGTTTGTTTGTTTTTTAACTTGAAATGTTACATTTTGGAAACTGAAGGGAAAATTGAAATTAAATAATACAATAAATACAGACGGTTACTCGAAATCCCAAACACAAAATGAAGCACCAATTCACTTTCATATGAAAACCACACACTTACAGGTACTCAAGTTTAATTTAATTAGCATACAAGGTGCAGATAACATGTTTGTTATGTCTGTGTCAGTTCATTTTCAGTCGTCCACACAGAGTCAGCCTCAGAGTCTAAAATAACCAGATTTTACATAAGTGTTTTTTGGCCAAGAAAACAGTTTAACTGGCAGTAATAACATACCAAGAGCTGAGTGTGAGCAATTGCTGTACGATAACATGAGAAAAGATCTAGTAGATTCATGTGACTTGACATATCGGTCAACAAAGTGTAAGATCCATCGTTTCAAAGCCACATAACATTATTTGTGCATTTTAATATGGCTTTACAGACAGTATACAGTTATTTTGACCTGCAATTATGCCGATGCATTAAAAAGACCCATTTTAAACCTCAAACTAAAAAATTCTTGATCAAGTACACACTTGTTTTCAAATAAATGATAAACGTTTTAGATTACGCTGCACAATATCTGATAATTTCACATGATCGTGCGTGATCAGCTCAACAATAAGCGGCAAATTATAATGACAAAGAGTCTAAAATCTAATGTATGCTTGGCTATTTTTAGGGTAAAGGAATACAAAACAATCCTGTGTTTAAAAAACAAAAAAGCTGGGTAAATGATCTATCCTACGACTGGAAATAAGCAACAACAGGACGGTAAACAAAGATGCTTTTATGCTAAAACTAATATTTGTGCACCTGTCTAATGCATCCTGTAGCGGCCATACACTAGCTGCCTTTACCCACAGGTAACATATTGCATGATAAAAACAGATTGTCGAGTCTGACATACAGTTTTTTTTTATTTGATGGATTTAACCTTTAAAAAAAAGAGACTCGGGTCATTACATATGTTAAACTGTGAACAGCTTACATTAGAAGTTGAAGAGCATGAACGTGATTGGACAACGTTGAGACAAAAGCATGTTCCTCTCGCTTTATGCAACCAATAAGATTTATTGGTTCTTTCTTCCCAGTCTGGACTGAAACACTATGACCACATATAGGGTGTCTTGTAACGTGAAGTGACATTCAGTTTCGCTAGAGATCTCCAGGTTTTTGGTTGCAGGTGACGCACACACGCACGGGGTGGTCCCAACCCCTGGAGGGCACAGGTCGGCGATCGGGGGAGCAGTCGTTACATATTCCTTGTCCACATGCGCGGCAGTGATGGATGGAAAGTCGGGCGTTAAACTCGCGTTGGCACTCGTGGCAGCAACGAATGTCTTGGTCGGGCACCCAATAGGCCGGACGGGCGGCATCTTTAACCAGACCTAGTAAAAACAGAGTTTTGGATCGTTTAAAGGTTATGACAGGTTAGTAGTGTTTACACTGCACACAGTTCCAGTTTGATACAAAAGCCAAATCTGATTTTGGGACTGGCTGTTCACACTGTCATTTTGCAAAGTGGTGAAATCAGATTGGTTTGGTCTGATAGTGCGGTTAATATCCGGCGTAGCTACGTTTGTTGCCATAATAATGACTAGAGGGTCAGAATGACACCGGGATGCTGAGAAGGGCGCATCTGTCACTGCGTAAATTTTCTCTTTGAATCTATCCTAACATCTAGTTATGGTGTATGAGGAAAACAAGCATCAGAGACATTATATTTTACACCCTCATACTTACTGATCCTTCTAAGTTCTAAACTTTAAACCACATATAAATGATTTGGTTGCTTTTTTGTCATTCAGACCACAAACTGAATGTGAATCATATCGTACCATAAAGACTTCATTATGTACAATTTATTAACAATTGTTGA
This sequence comes from Yasuhikotakia modesta, assembly GCA_036877545.1. Classification (NCBI taxonomy): domain Eukaryota; kingdom Metazoa; phylum Chordata; class Actinopteri; order Cypriniformes; family Botiidae; genus Yasuhikotakia; species Yasuhikotakia modesta. Next base: position 21,674 of record JBAJNP010000282.1, read on the forward strand.
TTTATATAGGAATGTTAATACAGGGCTGTATAGGTGATGTATAGAGATGCTGTCATACACACCAAGAGGGATGTCTATGGCTGTTACTACTGCTCCTAATGTGTTCTGAACGGCTTCTCCCACTTTCCTGGCGATCAGAGTGCCACCTTCCTCCTCCGCCAGGGCTGCATCAAGTAATTCTGCTCATAAACACCAAAAACCTTTCTTGAACCTCTGTTGGTTTTGAATGCACTTTAAATGCATTTCTCTGCACCACAACCCTATAGATATATGAATGCATATGCAGTGCCTTTCATATGTTTTGGGACAGTAAAGAAATAAATGCAACAAGTCTAAATAAATAGATGCAATATGAAGTCAACAAGTCTTTTAATAAAAATGTATGAGGCATAAAATTTCACATTTTGTAATTTGGCTGTTTCAAAATGTTTACTAATTTAAAAGAACAACAGAAATTCATCACTTTATCTAATGATAGCCTTATAAATATTGAGATAATTGGATCACAATTGTGTTTAAAGTGTTCAGTTGTTTCCTGTTAAATTTTGTTCACACACTAAATGCAGAAAATGTGCAGTTATCAGTTTAGTCTATTGCTTTTGCAGTCTGAGTTGTGGGTAAGACATTTTGTACCATGACATTTACCTTATACTCAGCATTTATTAAAAAAAATATTGCTTGACTCAACAGCAAACAGAGCAATTTTTCCAATACTGTCTTAATACTTATGAAGGGAACTGTATTTTCTAAACGGTGTTCTAAAATGCTTTAATCTGGTGTATCTACCTTCAGGGATCCCTCTGTTTTGGAAGCAGGCATCACAGACCCGCACAGGCGCCAGACCCCAACCTCTCTCAGGGACTGGCCGTGTCTTAGAGGAGCAGCCGTCACAGAAACCCTCTCCACAGGCCCGGCAGTGATGCTTGGTGTCATTATCCTGGAATCCCTCTCCACATTTGTGACAATTCTGGAAAAAACAAGCAGTCTTACTTCAGTGAAACTTTAAACAAGGTCCGCTTCTCTTCATGGGCACGTTAGAAACGGCTAGCATTAAACTCACAAAGATGAGAGAATTAGGCTTCCAGTAAGCGGGAGCGATCTGGTCCGTCAGCCAGGCAGTGACGGCTTTGGCAGGCTTGACGCTTAGTTCTGAAACGGACTGAGCCATATAGTTCACGCCATCTAAAAGTCTCTGTGCAGCATTGTTGTTGTCCTTCAAGAATCCGTCGGACTGAAACGGAAGGATGACAGTGAACAAAGCTTGTTCCTTTTTCCCATTTAAATATATGGAAGGAATATGGAAAAAAATACAGCAGAACACTTCTCTCACCCCGGGCCAGACGTGCTGGATCTCAGTCCGGACCACAGTATCAACAGGGTCCTGGTTCCCATACCAGTACTGCCTACTTCTATAGATCACTGAGCAGTTTGGACACTCAATTACATATCTTCAAAGAAAAACAATGAGGTATTATTAAGAGGTACTTGAGGTGAACTGAATTCTCATTGGTCTAATTATGATGCATTATCAGGACTCACCCAGACCAGGCATATATAGCCAGGCCAAACCAAGGTGAGTCAGAGGACGCAGTCGTCTTTGGAACTACAATCACCTCCTTGCCGCTTTCATAACAAGCCTGAAATAGCAAGTTGACATATAGTAACCTATGTATTCGAGTAATGTAGTGGGTAGGGTCAAGTCACGTGTTGCTTTGTTTACGACCAACCTTGCATGTGTAGATGCGATTATCGTAGTGGGCAGAGTAGCGGCAACGGTGTTTAGCTTCATGTGCAACACCCTCCCGTAGATGATTCATGCTGTTTTTGCAGCCTGAGCTACAAAAAATACATACAAAGAGTGACAATTACAATTGTTCATATGTATGATGCAGTAAGGTTGTAGAAGGGCGTGTATGCAAGGTATTTAAAGGATTTTACATACAAAGGCATGCAGGGCATCATAAAGTTTAGTCACCTGACCTGTTTCACCAGCAGTGACTGTACCGGTTATATTTTACTATTCTGATTCGCAAAGTGTATGTAAATCACTCAACTGTAAAAAGAACTGCGTAATAAAAATATTAAGTATAAAATATTTTTCAACAAAGAGCTTTAAATGGCATTCAGAAACTGGGAACAGTTCAAAGTGATGACTCACTTCAACCTGTGAATTGGTTTTTGAATATTTAATAGAAAAGGAACTGTCCAAACAGGCCCACATAAAATCTGTGCCCACAGAACCCGTCATTCACAAAGTTCTATCATCAACAACCACAGCTACCAACAAGAGTGAAAACGTCTGCGGATTCCATCTGGGCCTCAATAGATTCGCTACACAGATTTGCTATGCGTTCACACTGCTATTTGATGTACGCATTTGATTTACATTTAGAAGCAGAGTGAGATGATGCGAGAACTTACCCACAGCTGAGGCAGATGCTGGAGCAGGTAAAGTACTCATCTGGAAAGAATGAGTTGCTTGCCAGCTGCTCATCTGGAATCTCTCCACTGAAGCACTCGCTCAAAGCCTGGAGAACAAGAGTTTGGTCAACCATACAAACTATGAGGCATTAAGGTTCATACACGACTTCCAGACATGACGGAACTCACATGCAGGGCCTTGAAGATAACGCCAGCAGATCGTGGAGATCTTGTAGTGTTGTTGTCTAACTGTTGCTCCACGCTGCGCAGCAGACCGCTGAAGTCAGTTGGCGGATTGTGGGTACGAGTTCCCCGGTACTGAACAGAGCTGAATGCTTCAGGAAAGAGTCCAAGCTTTTTGAAACGTTCCTGAAGAAGACGTTCTGCTGATTCTGATGGCTTGTCTACGGCGCAATGTAAAAACAACTTTAGGTTTGAAATACCACATCACCTAGTCTATTGCACTGCATTACAAACTTTAACTGACCTGAGCCTAAAAGCTTGGTGTGGACTGTCTCGTGGAAGATGATGACACCAGGACCCAGAGTAGACAGGGGCACATCCAAACCACAGCGGGCAGTGGTTGCTTTTAGCTCCTTCGTAAAATGCTTCAAATACGCATCTGATGCGTCCCCAAGAAACTTGAAAAGATCGTCATGTAGTCGGTCAGCATGTGTCCGATAGATGACCAGATCAGACACGGCAAGCACTTTCAACAGGAGACGGGTTCGCTGCCCCTGGTGGGTTCCTGCCCCCAGGAGCCCCTCTGTATCAACAATCACCACCTTATGTAGGGGATCAAGTGCCGCCCAAACTCCAACAGTGCAGGATTCCTGAGTTGGGGATGTCTTAAACACTTCACGACCCAAAAAGAAAGTGTGGTTGAGGGTGTGGGATTTTCCTTCTCCGGTGTTACCGAAAATAGACACCACCTTCAGGAGTTCGTCGGGAGCGCAGCCTAATTTCCTCACGAATTCCTCCTCGTTCGTCACCTGTTCGGGGTTGGAAAATAACCAGATTGCATAATATTGAGTTACATTACATAAGTCACTGAAACGTTGTGCGCTATTGCAAAAGCAAATACCTGCATTTCCTCTTTTTCATCTACTAGTAGAAAGCTGTTGACTTTCTCTAAGCTGGCTTTCAACGCATCCAGCTGTTCGTCTCCGGTGCTGGTTTTCTTCTCGGCAGGTTTAGATGGAGGGTAGGCGGTGAGCGGATGCTTTCTTTTACTAACCCCGCTGTGCGTTCGTTTCTGACAGTCCAAACATAGATTGATCTTACATCCTTGACAGCGTACCACCGCTCTCAGCCTGCCCCCGTTCCCCCCGTCCCCCTTGCAGGAGTCGCAGAACGGTACGTGGCCTGGTGCGATTCGGATCCTGTCGTGGTTCCTCATGCGATCCTGACGGTGGAGCTCCAGCTCGCAGCGGCTGCACTGCAGGCTGCCGCATTCGTCGCACTCGAAGGCGGCCTCATCGGAACCACCGCAGGCGTAACTCTCCTGACACACCAGGACACCGTTCAACCCCTTTTCCGCCGACGAGCCTTGTCCGCTCATTGTGGGGCTAAATATAACCGCAAGGTAGCGAAACGAACGGAAGAATTTAAAGCACTAACACCTCTTTGTATTTTCACTTGACGCAGTCGGGATGCGATCTAACTCTTGTGCTGAAAAGTGAACCAGCTACAGCGGAGACCAACCCAAATGTACAATCCACAAGACAGACGATATATATTATACTAGTTTAGGGTCGAGTAAAGATAACCATATCTATTGCATTTGGGATCGTGAATAAAATATATTATGCTTTGAATTTCATTGGAATTCAAACTGTGATGTGTCAAATTAAGACACTGGCTTAAAATCAAATATTCAATATGAACTATTAATAGATCAGTTGACATCCGTATAGAACTGGCACTAGGACAGACTTTTCTATCGCGTTGGCAAATTTAAAAGTGATCAAGCTGTCAAAATAGCGAACAGTTTAAAAACTAGCGAAATAACGAGATAAAGACTAAGAAAACAGACGAATGCTCATATCGTCCTGGGCTTTTGTTACTCAAGCTAGCCAAGATTAGCATACGTGTCAGTAAAATCTCCTCAAATTTCAAATACTACAAACACTGGGGGTTTAGAAATAGGACCTCTGTAGCTGAAATGCTAGTTGTCTAGTATCGTATAAACTGTCCTAAATATGTTCACCCAACAACAACACAATGATCAACATAGCTTTGACCGAACAAAACAGCAAAACAAGGTGATTTCGAGCAAGAATCACACCGCAATTTTTATCAGACAAACTGCTACATTCCCAGAAACATCACACGCCACCACAACTCTTTCATAAACACAGATTTAAAAGCCGGTTGATCCTAATATTACTGTTTTTCCCACCAGCTTGTAAAATGATTCCCTCCCCGGTAGATTTGGGTGAATGTTGTTGCCAGGTCAGATCAGCTGATCGGCTTGTTTTCACTGTGGCAGTGGGCAAAGGTCACTGCGCGCAACGCATGATGGGAAACGTAGTCAGCTAACCACAAGTCTCACCACTCAGATCATTCTCTCTTTAAAAGTGACAGGCGTTTACTTATAACGGATTATCCACCCATCAATGGGTAATTTTTGTAATACTCAACAGTCTTCTTAATGGGTGTGAATTTATTAATGTGTTTGTTCAAGTACGTACTGTCAGATCATTGAATATGTACACATGCAATTTCCCACAATGCAGTGGGGCATTATTCTGAGACATCCGAGGTCGCTACCATGAATGTCACTGGGTAATGAAGTAACACGCTGCATGTTTTGTACCACATCTAAATGCCAAATTTTCGCTGTTGTTAATGATATTCAAAGCTAAGCTTTACACGATTTAGTCCTTTTTGTTTATTATGTTTTAACGGCGAGATAACTGTCCGGAACTGATCAACATGGCGGACGAAGAGTTCACCGATATTAATGGCAATCCGATTTCTTTGAATTGCCAAACTCACTCTGCTTTCTGCAGAGAGTTTACTGTTAACTCTCCAAAGATGTCTTTGCGCAAGGTGATGGTGTACACCTGCTTCGTTTGGTTACTTGCTTATGCAATATTTTTCTTCACTGAGGTAAGAACATGTCAGTGCATTATTATGAGCTTGACATATATCATGAAGGTTATGATTAATAATGTAATGCAATAATGTTCAGAACACGGCTGTCCTTTCGTGCGCGATCGTCGTAACGCTGGTCGGAATGGTGATCCACATTCATTTTGTAAAAGTGGACCAGGAAACTCTTCTTATCATCGGATCACTCGGGGTCCAGCTATCTTCATCTTACGCGTCTGGACGAGAAAGCACGACCTTCATTGAGATGAGCAAACTGAAAGACATTGTCATCAACGAGGCTGTCTATATGGTAAACATCCCAACTGTTTTCCTAGTGTCACCTCTCACGCGTGGGGATGGACATTGGGATCTAGAAATAGACATGCGCAATGGGAGTTCTGCTAATCGTCACCTTGTATGTTTCATTCTCAGCACAGCATCATTTACTATCTTTGCATTCTGATCAAAGATCCATCAGATCCGGAGACGGTCACCAGTGTTGTTCCTCTGTTCCAGGTGGGTGCTTTTACCAGGAAAAGCGATTCAGAAGTTGGCATGTATGACTGCTTTGACATGGCACAGTTGACAGTCTGTGGCATGTGAGCCATATTTCTTTGTAAAGTAACACATTGCATTCTTCCCCCAGAGTTCAAAGCCTCGACTGAATTGTCTGATACAAGTGTACAGAAGCTGTCAGGAGATTCTTGAACAAACAAGATGACTGAGAGGTGATGCTTTGTGTTTTGCTTCATGCTATACATTTTCTACATCATTTGCATACTTATGTGTCTATATATGTTTTATGGCTCTATAATTTGTCTTACAGAGATATTCTTTGAAACTGGAGATACATTGGAAAACCTCAAAATAAAGATTAAGGGTGTTGTCACCTAAACTGTGAATATTTATCCAATGGAGGATGTTAGATACATTCTGTGCCCATAAATTGTTGTTACATAGTTTTTCTAGGCTTATTTAATAAGGTTATTTTTAATTATTAGACATTTAGTGTATATTGTGTTTGTATTTAATGCACACTCCTACTAATTTTGATATTTACACTGTTTTCTAAATGTTAAATTTAATGTGTTATTTGAAATGAAAAATCTATTTTTCCTGTACCTCAAACAGCCACTAGGGGGGCACGTGTGCCAAATTTTGGGACTGTAGCAAGATCAGTTTATAAAATAAATAATGTTTCCTGTTCGATGCTGATTTACCAGTTTGACATTTTAATGACTGGTTTTGTATTTTAATGAGTAATTAAAAGTTTCAGTTTCAAGAATCACAATGAAAACAAAAGTGCTGTGATTAAAATAACTGAAGTGTATTATTTACTTGGTAAAAAAAAAATAAAGTATATAAGAATAATGTGTTTTATTATCTTTGTAAGCAGAGATTATTTGGCCACAGTTGTTGGACACCAGAAGGGTTATTCTATCTCTTTTATTCTTGTGGGTCTGTATTTGGGCTCATCTGACTGTAACTAGACGTCAGTAATCGTATTTGAGGTGTTATGGGAAAATTTCAAATGCAAATTCAATATCATTCAAAAAGCACTGATGTTGCTTAGCTGATAAGATGTTAAACAGGTTATTTACTTGCTGTTTAGATTGAAATGTCACAAAATGAAAATGTATGCTGTAGTGCATGCAGACTAATGCGTTCTGAAGGTTTCTTGCATTCGTTTTTTAATATTTCTAAGAAGAAGCTGTTGCAAACATCCATAATTTCCATTTATAACTAGTACTGCAGTCTCGTAAAACACATAACTAGTCTTTCTGTTGTTGTTTACCTTTACATATTCCAACCACCCTTGCGTTTTTTCTGCATCGTCTCATTATTTATCTAGACTGCAAGTTCCTTATAACTGCTTGTTTCATGCTTGAGGGTTGGAGCTGTCATTCAAGTTTACCTGTTTCAGAAAAAGAAAGAGAAACCACCCGTGTTTATTTGTGCTTGTGCTGCTTGTGTTTACACCAGAGAAACCTTTGCCCTCACTTTTGGAAACACTTATCAACATTGATTAAGAACACACACCAATGTTCCTTCTATGTGCTTACATTGATGATTAAACCCAGGGGTCAGGATTGAAAGACCTTGTTGTTATTCAAATACTGTTTCCCATGATGCAGTGCTTCCGTTCCCTTTGCCCATTTGGAATGACCATTCCTAAAGAGTCTGAAAACAACTCGGGGGCTTGAAATGATCCTGTTAGGTCACTGTGAAGATGCTCCTGACAGGATAATCATCCCCCCAGGATGTGTGACTCCCAGGAACAAAGTTTGGGGGGTTTCAGCGTGGGAGTAACAGTCCTTCACCCTCCAGCCACCCAACAGTCATAAACACTCTTTCCTTCCTAAGCACTCTTTAGAAAAATTACACCCCTTTACTAAACAAGTAACCAGGGCATTTCACTAGGTGGGTTAATGTTTATATTGTGTTTTAGGTATCGTGTGTCTGACTAAAACAGTGTTTATATTATTGTGTATACACACATAGATTCCCGTAGCTCAACTGGTGGAGCATTGTGTTTACAGTGCAAAGATTGTGGGTTCGATCCCAGGGAACACAAGTGTATTTCTTGAATTCACTGTAAGCTGCTTTAGAAAAGCGTCTGCCAAATTAATTAATGTAAATGAGAACTCATGCAAGTGTGTGCATATGTTTTCTGATAAGATAAAACTTTAAATTTGGCATTTTTAGCAAAAGTGGGGGGGAATCAAAGCGTTACAATCATAGTAAATCCTGAGTGACTCCGGTTTTAATGCGCTTAAGTTAAAGAATGTAAACAGAGCGATTTAATGGCTACCTCAGAGTGCCTGAAAGATGGCTTTTTTGGAGGGAAGGGTGTAGGAACCCCACTGTGTTGGGAGTTTCCCATGCTTTTGCTCACAGCTTCCCCGTGGGCTTTTACTGTGTGCTAAGGTGTAACATTCACAGGCTGTGAAGCAACACAAAAACACCCTGGTGATAGAATATGGACCGTTGGAGTTACTCCAGTTTCTCCAGCTGCAATCTTCTTGTCAGCGGCCACCATTTTTAAATGCATTTGCTAACTCTAGAGTAGGGCAAACTTAGTTGCATTTACCAGGAAGCAATATAAACCCTTTACATTTGTTATGTGTTTGTTTCTGTTGTTTAAAAGTTTCATATATTAGATTGCAAACATCATTAAAATAACTAGATTTGCCTGTTTATTTCCTTTTGCCTGACACCAGATAAATAAAAATGACAAATAGCAGATATTAGCCTAATTACACCCTAATTGCAAAAGAAAATTATTATGCAAATGAAATCCAGGAGAGAGATTAAAAACGAATAGAATCTCAACTCATCTTCCTGTATTGTGACTCAGCTGTAAGGCTACAGGAAGCTAAACTTTAAAGACTCACTGCTGTGCTTTCTGAATGGTGTCCATCCCCCAAAACTACTCTCAATGACAAAACTGTTACTGGAACTTAAACCAGAGAGCCAGACTCCACCCCCAGCCTCACGTTTTCAGTGTTTTGGCACTAAACTCACCAGTTAACCAATCTTTCAGTCTGTTTCTATAAATGTATGCAGAAACATGGGGCAGGTGTTGTGACTGCCTATTAGCTGTTACCTGTTACCTGATCTCACCCATAGAAATGCAGAAGTTCTTTTTTTTCAAGCACGTTAGCCGTATCCTATTAAACAAAGTCTTTTTTGAGCTTTATACAGTTAGGGACGCAAGCTCTTTTCTTTTCCCCAAGGTTGTTTTTGGACCCGAATCGTGTGCTTTCCATCTGCCGCCTGTTGAACTTTCACCTAGAAAATATCCAATATCTCTAGCAGATCAACTATCAACTGTCACACCGCGATCAAGCGAGAGATCTGTCTGACAATTTATTGTAATACAATATAAAAAACATTTTCAAACCCACACCCAGCTTAAATGCTTATCTTAAATGATTCGTGGAAATAAACTACTGTAAATGAAAATTATTTAGGTCATATTTGATAGGAAAACATAACTGGATAGATTTTAATAGTGAGTCTCAATTAATACAGAAATGTGTTCATTCTCAATGTAGGGTGCCAATAAGTAGCATTGTCACACATGTATTGTATCCTAGAATAATCTGTTATCACCCACAATAACCTGCAAATCTACATTATGACCTGACAAGTCTAACTTAAGATAGGTTAGGCCTGAGCAAAATTCCTGGTACAATTCTGAGAAACGCTGCAGTATTTTATTTCCTTGAGGATCAAACACTAATCATCAAGTGTGATAAGGGCTATTTAATCATGTATGTCATTGTTTTATTCTGTGTAAGCGGATGTTGGTGTGTTAGTCTGGCGCTCTGCTCACATTACCTCACCAGCAGTGAGCCAAACTAAAGGCAGGGCAGGCTGGTAGATGTTCTTCCTGTCAGACCAGCTTTTTTTTGACTCGGTGGCTTTTAAGATAATCAGTGACACAGAGGCTGTAGAGCCGGTCAGGTGAGCGTTTGCTTTGAAAACACGTTTTAAGCTTCGTGCAAACTTCCTCTTTCCTAAAGGTGACTTTAGGAAGTTATACTTATAATTTGTAGTCATGTTGATTTACTGATGGCTAAAATTTAAACTCATTTGCCCTCTTTGTGATTACTGGTTAGTTTGGGTATATTGGTACATACCAATAATCTACGTCAGTGTTATTTTTTCATCCTAACAATAACAGATATGCAAAGTGCTTGAAAAACTGACTGAAACATTAGCATTCCTTCTTAATTAGTAAGTGCGAGTCACGTTTAAACTGTTGGTAGATGTCATTGGAACTAAAAATATACACCTGACCCACATGCCAGTCTTACATACGTGATGTTATTACAGTAACACTGTGACTGGAGCCTTCTGGCTAATGAGAATACAGGGGTTTAGAATCTTCCAGATTGTTCTAACAAAAGATTATGAGGCTCATGGTTGAGTTGGTGTCTATTCTTAGCTCAGTGTCAAGAACCAACAGCTTCTGACCTTCTGACTTTAAACTTCAGAGGGTCAGAACACTGTCCACAGCCTCTGAAATTATAAAGTAATGCAGAAAATGACATGGATTAAAGCTGTTTTAAAGGAATAGTTCACACTACAATTTAATTTTACATTTCACATTCAAATCACATTTGAATAACATTCAATAACATTTTTGTTAAAAAAACATAACATGTTGCGTGTGTTGTGTAGAATGCAGCGGAGCAAAGTTGATGCACACGTTGCGCTTTGTAACTGTAGTGTGAGTTTATGTGGATTGAGGGATGGTGATAATTTTGTCACTTTTTTTCCCACAAGCTTGTGAGAACTCATGTATGTGAGACTTGATGCATACAGTTCTGATGTATCTTTCGCCCAGTTCTGGCTCAGATAGTTGTTAGTTTCTGTTTTATCTTGTTCTTACAAGAATAAAAGTTGGCTAGTTTGCACACAACCCCCCCACCACCCCCCAAGTGTGAGAAAGACACCGCCCCCTGATTCTCAGACACCTTGATGGACCTGCCATAACCAATTAACTTATCTGTAGAGTGACATCTCAACGTTACAAGTTGCAAGTAAAAAGGAAGCGTTCTATCTTACATGGAACCTTATGTGAATAGTTTGGAACGCACTTGGTTGCAATGGATTGTGGGATTTTTTAAACAATGTGCAGGAAAGGGGCCAAACTTTTTGCAACAACATTTATGCGGAAGTGTTTTGTAATAACACCTTAAATTGTTGCACACTAGGTAGACAGTGCACTACAATAGACTCTGAAACCTGCCTGCCATTTTGTCTGACATTTGTCAGGCTGTTTTCAAGTATTCATGAACAAAGTTAAGTGACAAGATTGCGTCATTGTTGTCCAAGATATTGACTKTGTTAGTCAGCACACTGTTGCCCAAAAAGTTTCAAAAGGTCAAACTATAACATGGAAAACAGCAATATATCAATGGCATAAGAACAAAGACATTGATTTAGTTTAATTGTCAATATGATACAATCACTTTAAACAGTCCAATCACATCATGAAGAGGCAACAGTTGAATCGAGGCAATAATATAAAATCTTTGAAATCACTATCAGCACATCAGAAGATCAGGGTCACGTTGTGTCTTTAAAGGGGTTTCAGGATGCATTAAAAGACACAATAGTGGCTTATGAACATGCACACTTCACTGACAATGAGGCAATCTGTTGTGTGTTATAAAGCAATCTGCGTTTGCTGGGTCACGACTACTCATCAGTTATCCGACATTATACAGGTAACAGATCTGACAGGGCAATGTCTCACAGTACCAGTGTGAGAACTGAAACCATAACAGATTACAAGCCACACACCCGAAACTCGGGATGAATCAAATAAACATGACAGTAAGTGTGGGAGTGTGTAACGTTAATACCTGCAGGCGTATCTGCAGACGGCTGGATTCAAGCGAAGCCCTCAAGCTCCTTGAGCTACACAGGAACACTGTTTACTTCCTGATTAAAACTTTCCCCTTGCTCCAGGAATCTAATCCAAAACAATGGATGTTATTTAATGGAAAAGACACACTTCATTAGTACTTTAAGTGTAAATGTTTTTGTAGTTTTTTGATTTGATAAAGCAACTTTGTTTTAAATTGAAAGAACTGCCAATTTTAAGTGCCAATTAAAAAATTTTTTGATGTGAAAATATTAATAATACATGAAAAAAGAATTAAATAATACATGAAAAATTTAAATGCATGTTTATTTGTAAAGCTAACAAGTTTGCTAACACAAATGTTTCATTGGCCTGTGCAACAATCCGTTTGTCAGGCAGCCTGTGGCACTAACCGTAAGCAGTGGTTGGATGACCAGGAAGAGGCTGGTCCTGTAGGTGTATGTACCTGTCTGCTGTCAGCTGGCCTGTAGGTAAATATGACATGAGTGAAACTCGCTGTCTGAAACTGGCGTCGTGCCAGAGGAGGTACTAGTCAGTTTAGTTGGAGCCCTGGGAAAGGGGGCGGGCAAGAAATTGAACAAAGGGGTGAGTAACCGTTCCCTAACCACAAAGTCAGCTGAACACCTCACCGTTCATGGGAACACAAACCTGTCAGGCCTGGCCTCAGTTGCTCAATGGTGGTGTCATGCTAGCCAAATACAAATACATCCTCAAAGAAAAAGTGTGTGTGTGTGCGTGTGTGAACATAGTAGAAAAAATAGGTAGTGAAAATTAGTGTAATTACTTCATGCAAGGATAATTATATGAAAAAAATTGTACTGCTAGTTCCTGTATTTACCAGAACAGTTAAGGTTTTTGCATTAGGAGTAATTATTCTTTTAACATCATAGCTGTCATTGGTTTTAGCAGTTATGTGTACTTTTATACACTCCAACTGCTTTAATCACTCAAAGGATCACATTGTCTTTATTGAAAATGATTTTCCTCAAGAACATTTTAGAAAACTGACCTGAGAAAGTTCTATGTGCTATATTTTGTGTAGTCACGGATTACACATACAATGACACAATCACTGTATTGTATGATTTCATTCTTCCCTACAGACTCTCATCTAAGCGTTATGCGTCACTCGCCCTTTCATGTTGTTAGGAGTGGTGCCACCTGTCCTCACAGTCCATCTCAGTTCACTTATGGGACAATATTGGAAATTAGTCACAAGTTGTGCAAGTCATTTAGATAGGATCAACTGTGCTCTTCAGTATATGAGAGGAGTGTGTAGTGGAAGTGATTCATTTGGGCAGCTCATGATGTATCTGTCTCAATCGTGAGCAATACCATCATAGCAAGTTGACAGTGACTGATACATGTTTGTCTGTCTGTCTGTCTGTCTGTTTGTCTGTCTGTATGTCCATCAACATAGACAGATAGACAGAACTCCTAGGATAAATTACAATTAATCATAATCATAAGGTTTCTAAACTGTTGGTGACACTGTAGTATTGGATTAGTTGAGCAATCTTATTGGCTGTTGAAAATGATGGCTTAAGTATTTTATTCAGATGATTTTGATAAAGTATTATATTGCATTAAAACGTATGATGTTTCTTTTTAACTTATATAATACTTTTGACTTTCTGTCTGTGATGTCATAATTAGCACAATCTGTGAATCTGTGTTACCATGTTTTCCTGAGCCTTAATATGTAGGCTGAACTTTAAGTCTTATCCAAAAACAACAATTATAAATCTGGCTTGTATACTGGATGGTTTGTAGGGCACGATTCTTTAACTATTTAATGCCAAAAACACCATACAGATACTGAACTCTCTCCACATGAGTTTTCTAAGGGTTGAATCCTCCTCATTTTCTGAAATGTGTGTCAGGTCAGGACTAATGGAGAACAAATGTTTATTCCCCCCTATATTTTCATTTAAAATATTTGGGTGAAGTCCAGATAGATTATACATGCCTAAGTGGGTCCTGGAATGAAAACATTTAGGCTCCCCGGCAATAGAAAATAACCAGTCAGAACAGTGCCAAGTTTTTTGGACATGTCCTGAAAGCTCTATAAGAAGATAAAGTCAGAAATTTTTGTTTTGGCCTCCTATCCTTCTAACCATCATGTATGTATGCTAACATTGTGCTACCTTTTACTTATAAAACACTTTATTTTGAACATTTTGAGAAGATTGAAACAATGAAAGCATCGACTTTTTGCCCTTTACGGATATGTGAGCAATATCCTTTACTCAACAGAGTTAAGAGAGCCTAACTCAACATATCTGAGACACTGTCACAGCGTGAGATCTCATAGCATGAGTTCACAGTGTATTTGTATTCCTTCAGTCCCTGCCACGTCTCTGTGTGCCTCATTCACACCCTTTCAACATATTTACAGGACCATTTACATGTATTCACCCTTTGAAAAGCGCATTGTGATCTCTAACATTGCTTGCTATGTAAATAATCTAGACGTTTATAACAAAGTGATATTTGTTCTCACAACCACAGAAGATGAGGCATTTCATTACCAATTAAAGTGAAAAATGTAATAGTTATTCCAATTACCAAAATTGTTACATTAATGAGGATTAGCATAAGAGCTTATTACATAATTAGTTGTGTTTGAGTTCAGATAAAAGTTATAAGGAACCGATTTCCTTTTTCAGAGTGTTGATCATTTATTTGATATTTAAAAAGAAACATTGAAAGATTATGTAATTAAACACGCTTCACATATAACACTTAAAGTGGGTTCAAAGGACAAATAGTGAAAACATCACAAGTTTTATGCCATTTAAATGTATTTTCAGAAAATGCAACAAAACACTGTAGAATAAGATGAAAAAGTGCTGCTTGGATTTGATCGAAAGGCAAAAGAAAAACAGTAAAGGCAGACAGATTCAATGAATAAACGTTACATCCTTCTTGCCCAAGGCATCAAAACAAAACAGTTTAAACTGTTAAAACAGAACTGTTAAAAACAAACAGCATAAAAAAAAACATCTTCCACAAGAAGCAGGTGTGAAACAGCAATGTTTACCCTGTGATAAAACACACTGTCAGTAACAAATCAATGAATTCTCCTAAAGATAAAAAAGCTTAATGGATAATTTAATGGGCTGGGTGTCTGTACATTCATATGTGTATATTATCTCTGTTTTATAGATCTGTTTGCACAAGACAATACTTAAATCAACTATGGAAATCAGGAAAAGACCAAAATTTCCCCTGATGCAGGAAATAATTTTTACTCAAGCCTAATAATAATTTTATCCGGCCAATTTTTTACCAAACGTGTGATGTCGTATTTATGCGGTTACGATGCATTTAGATGGAGACGCCACACACATCTGCTTTTACAGGAACCTTTGCATATAAAGGAGTTTGTCTAGGTAGCACCCAAGACAAAAGAGATAAGACTGAGACTCAGTCTTGTCTGTACTATCAGAGACACCTCCTGAATAGGCAGCTATCCAGCTTATGCAAATTTGATCATTTGCATATGGTGGGTGCTCCTTTTGTGAACAACAAATGATTTAGGGAGTTTTCTTTAACAATTTCCTTAACAAGTTTGTAAATCAAGTACCATCAACTGTATGATAAAATCTTCTTTAATCCGGAGCGTTAAGAGCAACGCAACGGCTCTTAAATGTCACCGTGTTCCTGGGAATCTCCCCGCACAGCAAACAACTCCACCCATAAAATAAAACTAAACAACCATAGAGCACTTCAGTGAGAAAACATTGTCCAAAATAAATAAAGGCATTATGTAAACAGTTCACATTTTGACCCATGGGGTCAAATGAAGCAGAAGAACTTCTTCCAACTACACTTGGAAAAAGCTTTGGCTCGCCTGTCTGACAATCTCATTTTTTTGGCCTTCCTGGCCTTGTGTTTGATAGCTGCAAATATTGCTGAATCAAAGGCCTCCTTTAAGTTCTTCTGGGTCAGGGCCGAACACTCCATGTACTCCGCGGCCCTGATTTTCTCAGCAAGGCTCCGGGCCCGTGAGTTTAACACAGGTTTGACCTTGTACCTGTCCAGGTCTATGAGAACATTAACGTCCAATCGAAGGTCCGACTGAGTTCCGACCAAAATGATGGGGGAAGAGGGGTTATATGCACGAATCTCTGGGATCCATTTTTTGGTGATGTTTTGGAATGATATGGGGTTAACCACGCTGAAGCAGAGCAGGAAGACGTCTGTGTGCGCGTAGGACAGAGATCTGAATTCATCAAATTCCTCCTGCAATTCAGACAAATGGATAAGAACATGAAACACTTTACAAAGGACTTTGTCACGGTTTTCCCATTCTTAAAATTCCACGCATGTCTAAACTGTGACATAGTTCTGAAACTTACGCTTTAAACGTAATTATTTCCTCCAGTATTTTTTACTGCAGTACTACAGGTGGAAAGAAATGTATTTACCTGTCCAGCGGTATCCATTAGCTGAATCCGTACCGGTGTCCCGTCTACCTGAACTTGTCCTGAAAAAAACGAAGTTACAAAAATGTAAGTTTTTACTATAATCAATAATTTCTTTAAATGCACAAGCTCGACCATAATCCATAACAGGTCAAAGAATATAAACGTACCCGAGAATACATCAAAAGCTGTCTGTTTGTAATCGGTGGGATATCCGTTGTTGGTATAGCTGACAATCATACTCGTTTTCCCAACAGCTCCATCCCCAACCAACATACAACTGATCGCATGTTCCAGTGCGTCGTCCTGCTCTAAACACACAGACGGAACTCTTGACTCTTGGTAGAAGTAATCCATTTGAGGTGGCATGTCCAAAAATTAAATCCAAGGAGAAACTTTCTCAGGAAAACTTTTTGAACTCCACAGTATTGGGACGCGTCTTTGTTGAGACCGATAAGTGACTCATTACTTTCCAAACTCTGATCTTTGACGGGACCTCGTGCCTTTTGAATCAGCTGCGGCCGCGGGGAGGCTTGACTTCGCAAAGCCACGCCCACAAAGTCTCGGGACTAAATGGAAAGTACACAAATCCACAGTTTGAACGCAGATGAGCCTTTTTATTATGGGTTAATGCGATTGTTTGTGTTATTTGTTGTGAGTTAAACAGTTAAACAGCCTCTCTTGATTCTAAAAAATATCAAGTTGAAAATGGAAATAAACAACATAAATCCCAACTTTGTTAAACACTTTTATTTTAGGTTTATTTGATTCTGTAACAAACGCTACAATACATCTAAAATGTGTTTGATTTATTTCTTACTTAATAGCGCCACTTAGTGGACGTACAAAAAACAATCGCGTTAAACGTTTGCAAAGTAATCACGTGACGTCGATCAGCTGACCAAGGAACCGCTGCATGCAACACAACCGAATCATATCTCTGTCCAGTTCAATTTATAAAATATAATCTTAAGGCTTAGTTTTATATATTAGTTTTCTTTAATATGTCTTGGATCTTCATGACGATCTGTCTAGCCCACTGTTGTTGCAGTAACAGTTAAACAGCGTTTAAACTAGACAGTAAGTTAGCTGTCATGCTAACTTGTTCTGTGGGTGGAAGTAGCTGGTAGAGATCCACTAACATTTACTGTATATGCGATAGTTATTGTACTCTGTTGGATAACATTAGCAATGGCGTCTATTCTGGATCAATATGAAGATTCAAAAAACACCCGTCAACACAATCGTGTGTCTGCGGCCAACATCGGAATTACTCATTCAGGTAAAATGAAACTATATAGCAATACTGCTACTAATAGTAATGGAGTATAGTGAAACATTCTGCCCAATCTCACTTAGATCTGAGGTAATTGTGGTTGTTTTGGTGGGTATTTGACGTGGTTTGGCGTTTACAGGGTTTGTGAATGTCAGATTGGAGGAAGAAAAGCCCATATTCAACAAGCAGCGCATCGATTTCTCACCTCCCGAAAAAATCAATCACTTCTCGGTGTGCAACAACCAGTTATGCATGAGTCTGGGGAAAGACACCCTGCTGAGGTAAGGCTGGTGTTTTACATGTAGTTTACAATCAACAGATCGTCATTGGGTGAGTTGGAAGTTGATACGTTTTGCATTGATTAGATTATGTACAGAGATTTGTATTTTGACACTGGTTGTTTATACACTTCAATGAATAAAGAACTAGGATTGAACAATTCAAGACAACACCATTTGAAATGCCTATTAATCTACTGGTCACATTGAAATTAAACTGTGATAACATGATTAATGGAAATAACAGACAATTACTAATTTAATGTGAATGTGATTTTCTTTATTCTTATCTTAATTCAATTCATTTCACAATTATTAAAATAAAAGTACAATTAAAATAATAGACTATGCAAATTGTCTAATATTGTGTTTGCATGTCTGTTGTGTGTGCAAATCTTAAATACATAATGAATTCAAATTTGCCATTCCTATGACAGACTGTGGACAGACCAAATGTACCTGAATTTTCACTGAACATTTAAAGAATGTTGTATTATGTTTTTTGAAGAATTGATCTGGGAAAACCTGATCAGCCAAACCAAATTGAACTGGGAAGAAAGGATGATAGCAAAGTGCACAAGCTTTTCCTGGATCCAACAGGTGATTATGTGATTATGTGTTGATGTTCACACCTTATTGTGAGGGGATTAAGATGCATTCAGACCCTTGATGCTTCTATTAGATGTCATTAGACACAATCAGTGGTCTGATTAGATTTCTGTTTAATTTACTATGGCATAAGCACAAAGTAATTAACTGCAGGCAAAAAAGACAGACTACATGTGTTTTATTCTTTATGCAGGTATATTATGTATTACGTACGGGCACAAGATTAAATGCATACAAATTCAATGCTTATTTACAACATGTTTTTAATTTGTCATGTGTTTTTTTAATGTGTAATTAAGCATTTACCTGTTTAAAGCTGCAATCTGTAACTTCTATTTGTTAAAAATAAACCAAGCAAGTACATAACAGATCAGTGTTCAAAACAATCTCTGTACTGTTCCTTGTTTGACAGCTGTAAACTTAAAATAATAATTTACAATTTAAGCGCTCAGTCTGTTTTCTAAGGAAATGGTTTGGCTTTATTTGAATTTAAACTGCAGTTTTAAGGTTTAAACAGAAATGCAGGTAGAGAGGCAAAAGATCCATATTGCAGCTTTAAATGTACTTGCTGTAATTGTACAGTACGCAAAATTATCTTTATTTGTTAAAATGTTTCAGGGTCCCATTTGGTCATCAGCCTGTCTACAAATGAATGTGTTTACCTGAACAGAAATACTCAGAAGGTACGAAGTCTATCTCGATGGAGGGGCCACCTGATTGAAAGCATAGGTTGGAACAAATTAACAGGCTCTGAGACCAACACTGGACCAGTCCTGGTCGGTACCAGCCAGGGACTTATCTTTGAAGCTGAGATCTCTGCTTCGGAGGGCAGTCTCTTCAATACCAACCCAGACCAGTACTTCAGACAGGTCCACTCCCTGGAGGAAGATGGTAAGCCAGCGCCGGTTTGTTGCCTGGAGGTGGAACGTGGCATGGAATCAAAGTTCTTCATTGTTGCCACCACCCGGAAACGACTCTTTCAGTTTGTAGGAAAGCTGCCCGAGGGTTCTGAGCAGCAGGGGTTTAGCTCCATTTTTGCCCAGAACCAGGACCTCCTACCCAGCTTCCAGGAGTTTCCTGTCAACATGGGCTACAGTGAGATTACCTTCTACACATCGAAGCTTCGCAGCTGCCCCAAGACCTTTGCCTGGATGATGGGCAATGGGGTTTTGTATGGACAGTTAGACTATGTGCGGCCCGATTCTCTGCTTAGTGATGTTCAAGTGTGGGAATACACATCAGATATTGATTTAAACTTTGTCAAGCCCATATCTATAGTTCTTACCCAGTTTCATTTCCTGCTTTTGCTTCCTGATCGCGTGAGGGGTATCTGCACTTTGAACGGGCAGGTGGTGCATGAAGATGTTTTTCCAGAAAAATTTGGCCCTCTAAAAAAGATGATAAAAGATCCAGTTACAGGGCTTGTGTGGATTTACACCGAAAAGGCCGTCTTCCGCTACCACATTCAGAGAGAGGCGAGAGATGTCTGGCAAATGTACATGAACATGAATAAGTTTGATCTGGCTAAAGAATACTGCAAAGATAGACCAGAATGTCTAGACATGGTTCTAGCTAAGGAGGCGGAACACTGGTTCCAGAACAAACGTTATTTGGAAAGTGCTAAGTGTTACGCCCTCACTCAAAATTACTTTGAGGAGATTGCCCTAAAGTTTATCGAGGCCAAGCAGGAGGAGGCCTTAAAAGAGTTTCTGATTAAGAAGCTAACCAACCTGAAACCAAGTGAGAAGACTCAGATTACCCTGCTGGTGACCTGGCTGACTGAGTTATTTCTCAACCGGCTTGGTCAACTAGAGGCAGATGATGGCAAAAAACACATATTTCTGGAATCCCGTGAGGAGTTCCGCACGTTTCTTAAAAGCCCCAAATACAAGGACTGCTTCTACAACAACCGCAGTACCATCTATGACCTGCTTGCTAGTCATGGAGATGTGGACAACATGGTGTATTTTTCTGTTATCATGCAGGACTACGAGCGAGTTATATCTCATTACTGTCAGCATGATGATTTCAGTGCAGCCTTGGAGGTCCTTTCCAAGCACTGTGATGACCAGCTCTTCTACAAATTCTCTCCAGTTCTCATGCAGCACATTCCCAAAAAGGTGGTAGATGCTTGGATTAAAATGGGAAACCGATTGGATCCAAATAACCTGATCCCAGCATTAGTGAACTACAGTCAGATGGGCAGCATGCAGCAGATCAACGAAACGATCCGTTACATGGAGTTCTGTGTGTATCAGATGGAAATAAAAGACGAGGCCATTCACAATTATTTACTTTCACTTTATGCTAAACACAAGCCAGACGCCCTGTTATGGTACCTTGAACAAGCGGGAACACACGTTTCAGACATCCACTATGATTTGAAATATGCCTTGCGCCTTTGCTCTGAACACGGGTACCTGCAGGCCTGTGTCTTAGTTTACAAAATTATGGAGCTGTATGAGGAAGCTGTGGATCTAGCGCTTCAAGTAAGTTCCTCCTAAAAATTCCTCTCCAATTGTGATAATAATGTCTTTACATTTTTATATTGATATTTATTTATCCATGTAGGTGGATGTCGACTTGGCCAAGTCTTGCGCTGACCTTCCAGAAGATGATGAGGAGCTGAGGAAGAAGCTTTGGCTGAAGATCGCCCGTCATGTGGTTCAGGAAGAGAAGGATGTGAAGAAGGCCATGAATTGCCTGTCCAGTTGCAATCTTCTTAAGATTGAAGACATCTTGCCTTTCTTTCCAGACTTCGTCACAATAGATCACTTTAAAGAGGCGATTTGTAACTCCTTGGAGGAGTACAACCAGCACATTGAGGAGCTGAAACAAGAAATGGAAGAGGCCACGGAAAGTGCCAAACGTATCCGTGAAGACATCCAGGAAATGAGGAACAAATATGGGGTGATAGAGTCACAGGAAAAGTGCGCCACTTGTGATTTCCCCTTACTCAATCGACCTTTCTATCTCTTCCTGTGTGGACACATGTTCCACCATGACTGCCTCTTACAGGAAGTCATCCCTCACCTCTCGGCCTACAAGCAGAGTAAAGTAGAGGACCTTCAGAAGAAGCTGGCGGCGACCACCCAGGCCACCAAATCCAGACACAGGCCCAAAGAAGAGGATACGGTCAGCCTAGGCAAAGGTCAAGGGACCAGAGAGCAGATCAAGTCGGACATTGATGACATCATTGCTAGTGAATGTGTCTACTGTGGTGAGCTGATGATCAAAACGATTGACAAGCCTTTCATAGACCCACAGAAGTTTGATCAAGAGATGTCCAGCTGGCTCTGAAAACCATGAATCATAAATGAATCATTTGTGGGCTGCCTGCAACCTTCTTTGTGTGTCTATAGTGCACATTGTACATATGCTCCAAATTTAACCAATTGTGTATTGCAAAGCAGGTGTAATATTTTAAGTTTAACATGCTATATACTAAAGTAAGGATTTTTTAAACATGGTTCTGTTTGCAGTTAATAGCACTATGTACCAATGTCCTTTCTTGTTTGCTTCCTAAGATTAGTGCCACCACAAATATGCACCTACCTGCATTTTGTTCTATTATAAAACTGTTATTGTATGCAGAATAAAATAATTGTATGGTGACCAGATTTACTGTTGTGATTTGCTTTATTGTTACATAAATGTTGACTGATGTGGTTTCTTATTAATTCAAAGTATCTGGATTAACTGTTTTCCCAAAATAAAATATACATAGCTTCTACCAACACTGGAAATTATGTTGGCCTTAGTATGTAAATATGAATCATAAAATGTATCACGTTCAACTGATTGTTAGAATTAAAACTAAACGACTTTTGTTTGCAACACTGACAAATGTTACCGTAAATTGCGATCACGCGATATTTTGAGACTGCTTTCGGAAAATATTACGTCATGACAGCTTCGGCAACTTTCGGCTTGTCCAGACGCGATCAATCACATCCAGATAGCACGATGCTGCCCCCACACACACTTCTTAATTTCGAACATGTCGAATTCCAACTTTTATTTCATTTTAAAACAAATGTTATTTTTAAATTTGCTTGAAGGATTTATTGCAAAAAGGCCTTTAAATAACAACAGGATCGCAACATTCACTCTTTAATCGATTGGTAGGCCTGTTCCCCACTCTGTCCTCGCCATGGCGCCGTGTCCCTGCTCTCTCAGTTACTGAAAGTGGCCGCCTCTCTGTCGCTACCGACTCTATGCTCACGGTCTCTCTGCTTACTCAGAACCGCCATTTTGGAGACAGAAAGCTGAGAGTCGGCAGCAACAGAGACAGAGCAAAAACGGCGGACACGGGGGACAAGGTGAGCTGGCGTTTATGAGGAACTCGGTGGGGGAGCAATGGGGGAAGATGGCCGGGAGGGAGAAAGAATTAGAATGTGGGAATCGGAGCTCCGGCCTCCTCGACTCTCGCATCGCATAGATATGATACAGATGGTGCTTGACCTCACGTGGAACAAGGCCACAAAATATTAAAAGACCATTTCGTTTCACAAAGGTGGTGGCCTTAAAGAGACAGAACCCATTTGAATTATTCAAAACGATCAAGTGGCGCTCTATAAAGTTCGGGTAATATTGAATGCTTACTAAAAACCACCAATCCAACTGCGGGCAGCTACACTGCATAGCATTCAATGCGAAAATACAACAGCCACTCCAGTCATTGTTTAGCGATCGCTGTCTACGTTTATCTTATAATACTACCCATTATTATGAAACTGTGTTGTTCACAAGCAGCATACAGCAACCCTGGATTTTGACCGAGACGCTTAGCGTCAGCTAAACTAGCCAGCTTCCTGTGCTAGCTATGTCAGATATGAAACTGTTGCTAGTATTGTGTAAGCTAACAGTTCAAATGTGTAATATTTTCCCTGTGTGTACAGTGAATATACCGGCCTTTTTAATTCTATACATCACTTCTTGGTATATAATGAAAAGCAGGTATCGCTAGATCATAAACGTGTCTCAGGTGAATGCAAGCATTGCAGAAACCAAGACTGAGGAGCTATCGGTCATTTGCACTATTACAGATGCCTGTATTGATCCTATATGAGCTGATCCAATATTAAGAGTTGCTATGAATAGTTCCACTATTAATTCATTCATTAAAAATGAATGTCCAGTCAGCTAAGAAGTGTTTCATCAGAAGTAACATATAACGATAAATCCGGGTTGTATTGCGTTCAGGAAATAGTTACTAGCTTAGTAGCTGTTGTGAGTGTGCTTGTGCACTAGTGGGCATGTTTAGTAAACTGTACAAACACTCATTATTTTAAGCTAAAATGTCATGCATTGATTTAGATTTGAAGTATTTGTACTAATAAACATTACCAGTATGCACAGGTGTGCATTGTATCATATTGAAAAATGCACACAGTCATTTTTATATAAACCAATAATCATATTCATAACTATATGATTAATATAATTAACTACTGAAACATATCTGTCAGCATTTTTAATAAACTGTCTACAGAAGACACACATCCAGTTCTAAATATTTCAGCCTTTTTATGTGATATTAATGTATGCATGTATTTGTAATACATAAATGCTAATAAATAAATACCATTAAATGCGTCAAACCATTAAAAGTCAAAATTACACCTCGTAGGATTTACTATAAATCATTTGTGGGGCACTGCATATTAAAATAGTGAATTATGAAGGTCCGGTTACCAAATGAAAACTGTTCAGTTGTATATTTTCAACCCGGTATTTCCATTATTGTCCATTTTTTTGGTTAACTGATTTACTGCATACTGATAGTATTTAATAACCTGTCATGTAAATGACCAGCTTGAACACTTAACTATATCACTTTTCTTTGCAGTGATTGCCCTTGCAGGGCGCTTTATCTCTACCTATGGCCTCTGAGCAGGATGTTGTGGGAGACGCCACATGCTCAAAATTGGCCAAACCTCTTCACCTGCAGTACCTTGAGCGATCGCTCCGCCTGGACAGTTTTCTCAAGCAGACCGCTGCTGTTTTTAATCAGAACATTTCCAGGTAAATCATCTATGAACTTTATATAACCATAACTTTATAGAACCAGATATAAACGTTATATAGCAATGCTTGCATACATGTCTTCCTGCTATGTGTTATCCACCCAATTTTCAAATATAGCTTTAAAAAGCACATTTCAGTGTATTTTCAGTGATTCCATGTAGTTCTCAGCAACATCTGTGCCCCATTTGACCTTTTGCACTTTCTACTAGTTTTATTCTGCAAAACGCTTGAGGTCTAAACCCTTTTTGTAATTCTTGGCTGTGTTGTTTGTTTTAGCCTGTTTTTCTCCATTTACCCAGAATTCCCAAATGTAATGCTAATTCCCAAAGCTAAACTCTAACAACATAGGGCATCTGTTCCTGCTTGTGTTTGTTTGTCTCTCGTTTAGTGATGACAGTGATCATGGTTTGGATGATGAAGGGTCTTCTCTGGCTCCCAATAACCCACTGCTGGCAGTGAAGGAAGGTTCTGAGGAAAACATCAAGGATTCATGCAGGGATGGAGAAGCGGAGTGTGGAACCCTCAATGGAGCTCTGCTGCAAGGTACAGCCCATGACAGTGTCTTTTTACCCTCGTACATCATGTCTACACTGGACATACACATCATCTCATAATATTGACTGACATGGCCCTTTAAGCTCCATGTCTTTAAGATGAAATATGTAAAAACTACATACCTACTTTTAAAAGGAGTTTATTAGTAGGCCTGTAACAATATTTGAACAGGTTACTTATTTTAAAATACAAATATGATGCATATTGTTACTATATTTTCTGTTACAAAAAGATGTTAATTTTGTAACCCTCAAACTGTCAACCACAGATCACAAAGCTGACAGGGCCAGTCTATATAACTTCTCCAAGCTGAAGAAAAATAGGAAATGGCTGAAGGTAAGTGAAGACAAAGCACTGCAGTGATTCTGCAGTAGAATTGGATCCACACGTTTCTCTTTTATGTCCTTTGCTAAGCGCTCTGATGTTTGTGAATTACAGGGCATTCTGCTGAGCGACGACAACTCAGAATCAGATACAGACTCCGATGATTCCGACTTCACACTGACACGAGAAGAACTTCAGGACATGCTGCGCCTACACAAATTCACCAAACTTCACCAGAACAAGTTTCACTCGGACCGAGAGGTTGGAGCACAGAGCTCAGCATGCTTGGTTCTTCATGAAGGGCTTTGTTGGAGATGTTCATAATGTGTGTGTGTGTGTGTTTACAGCTGCAGCATTATCAACACTACAGCACAGGTTTGCTGTCCACTCACGATTCCTTCTATGAGCAGCAGCGACATCTAATGGGCCTCAAGAAAAAGAAGATTAAGGAAGAGAAGAAATGTAAGGGTGAGCCTGTCTGAGATAAACAGTAACTTACAGTATCTGGTTTCTGATTGTTTGATAACTCTTCTAGCCAAGTTAAAAAAGATGAAGAAGAAGAAGAAACGAGGAGAGGAGTTCTCCACGGATGATAGGCCACATGTTACTAAAGTCTTCGCCAAGTTTTCCCATGATGCACCTCTTCCCATGATTAAAAAAAAGCACTTAACAATCGAGCAGTTAAATGCTCGCAGACGAAAGGTCTGGCTCACTATCGCCAAAAAGGAAATTCCAAAGGTAAAATTTTTGAGTTTCTTGGTCAATATTTACCTCATGCTTTTGTATTTTCAAAAACATGAGGTAAATATTTTGAGAATTTTATTTGTTGAGAATACGTGTTTATTTTGTTCCTGCATTAACCTACATTTTTATTGTCTTATTTCAGGCATTTAAACAGAAAGTCTCAGCAAAGAACTTTGTTTTAACCAATGCCAAGAAGGTAAGAGATTCATATATACACATATATTTTACATACAGGTTAAAAAGTCTGACCAAAAAGAAAAATCTGTGGGTTTTAATTTCAGAAGTAAAAAGGAACCAAACTATATTTCTAGGTTATTTATCCAATTTGCAAATGTGAGACATTGTCAGGTTATGCACAACATGAAAACAAATGCCAAGAAATTCTGAATATTTCATAATAATATATTAAAATTAGTAATATATTCATGTGTTATATTCATCAATTACATGAGGTTTTTAAGCATATTTGTTGAATGTTTGCATTTGCACACACATCCAGCTGGCCCACCAGTGTATGCGTGAGGTTCGGAGGGCTGCGATCCAAGCGCAGAAGAATTGTAAGGAGACGCTGGCGAGAGCACGTCGCCTCACTAAAGAGATGCTCCTGTACTGGAAGAAGTATGAGAAGGTGGAGAAGGAGCATCGCAAGCGGGCCGAGAAAGAGGCTCTGGAGCAACGCAAGCTGGACGAGGAGATGCGGGAGGTACGTGTCTGTCACTACCCACAATTCCCTGAGAACCGTTTCCAGAAAGGTGGTCGTTTCACTTCCTGTATCCCATCAGGCTAAGCGGCAGCAGAGGAAGCTAAACTTCCTGATCACACAGACGGAGCTGTACGCCCACTTCATGGGTGGCAAGCAGAACGCAGAAGACAACACACAGGAGGACATCCTACGCAAGCTTGAAGACAACAGCTCCCAGCGGCAGATCGACATCGGTGGAGGGGTTATGGTCAACGTTGGTCAGGAGGACTACGGTAAGCCAATGATTGGATAGAATCACACATCATGTACTTTGGAGCTTTGGTCAGTTTTAATACTTTCCCCTATAGATAGTGAATACTACAAATCTCAGGCGCTAAAAAATGCAAAGGAAGCGTATCAGATCCACCAGGCAAGAGTAAGTGTTGCATCATCCGTGCCTCATTCATGCCTCAATCATACCTCATTCATACCTCATTCCTGCACTTTATGAATTGTTTCTGGCTGTTCTCCAGACCAAACTGTTTGACGAGGAAGCTAAAGACAGCCGTCATGCCTCTCTGCATGCGGCCAGTGTGTCCAGCTCAGGGTTTGGTGAGAGCTATAGCTTGTCGAATCCTTCCATTCAAGCAGGAGAGGACATACCCCAGCCCACCATCTTCAATGGGAAACTCAAGGGCTACCAGCTCAAAGGCATGAATTGGCTGGCCAATCTTTATGAACAGGTGAGTAGTAATGAGGTTAATTAGGCAGTATGTCTTGCTTTCTTTTTATGCACCCCTCAACCTTTTACATTTTGACATTCATTGGCTGGTGTGTTTTATGTCTCTCTTCTGCTCGTGTCTCACAGGGCATTAATGGGATTCTTGCAGATGAAATGGGGCTGGGAAAAACTGTGCAGAGCATTGCTTTGCTGGCTCATCTGGCAGAGGTAAGAACTAACATTAGTTTTTTGTGGTAGTTTTTAAATAGGTGTGTTTACCTTAAACCTTAACTCAGTTACCAAACATTTAAATCTTAATGACGCTATTCACAGTGGCTTCTGGTGCGAAATATATTAAATTACCATTTCCCACCTTTTCAAGCGATTTTTCGCAAGTGATTTAACACTTTCACACAATGTTAGATATAAATAACAGGGTTTGCAAAATCCCTAGTGAATTATGCACCAGGTTTCACTTGACAAATACAGTGTTTTTACCCAGTGTTTTATCAACAGACATTCAGATTTAAAATCTGGAACCGGTTTATTTATTTGGGATCCAACAATAAAACAGCCTCTCTGTTCCGTTTTCCTGACATTCATCGCATTCATTTCTTCCAAAGAAGTCTCCAGGTTCTGCAGAATTAAGGGATGTGGAATTCTGGGAGTTTTGATATTCAACATAAGTGTTGCGCTGCAGGCCCATTGGAAGCCATGTTAGCATGTTACATTGCTCTTCAGTTGTTTCCTGTTTTGACCCCTCTCCCCTCTTATTTCCCATCATCCTTCTCTTCCTTCTGCACCTGCACGTCTGGCCTGTGTTTGTGTGCTCTGCCGGCAGAGGGAAAACATCTGGGGACCGTTTCTGATCATCTCCCCAGCCTCAACACTCAACAACTGGCATCAGGAGTTTTCGCGCTTCGTTCCCAAATTCAAGGTGAGTGCGTCAGCTGTGCAGGAAAACACCTGCAGCTGTCGAATGCTTCTCTGTTTCAGTGTCTCTCTGTCACTCTCTCTCTATCGGTTTTAAACTCCTATAAACCCATTGAACTGCCGCTGTTTTCGGAACAATGGAACATGTGTTTCTTCTTGCCCTTTGCATATTTTTGCTGCAAGGAAACGCATGACAGATGCGCGTGGCCATTGCGCTTCTGGTCTGGTTTGAGTTAGGTTTGTCATCTTTAGGGGGCAGTGTTGTATCATTTATAGTGTTCTCTGCTAATATCAGTCTAAATATTCATTTCCTGCATCTCGGACCTCCTCAGAGTCCATAAACTGTGTCTATCCCAACTGGAATAACAGCTTTTAAGAAAGTTCCTTTGCAAAGTACAGCTTACAGTTGGTTAGGAACATGAAATACATTTTTGACAATTTATCTAAAAAAACTAAATTCTATATATCTTACTTATCTAAAATATCTACTAAATTATCTACTACATAAATATCTACTCTCATTTTTTTAATTAAATAACATTTATTTAATCTTTTTTTTGTCTTATAGGTGCTGCCGTACTGGGGTAACCCTCACGATCGTAAAGTTATTCGGAAATTTTGGAGCCAGGTAAACATTTTGTAACATATTAAGAAGAATAAGATTGACAGTGAAACAAGTCTTTGTGTCAATTTTGTCCCTTTCTTGTCTCCATAGAAAACCTTGTATACCCAGAATGCCCCATTTCATGTGGTGATCACCAGTTATCAGCTGGTGGTGCAGGATGTGAAGTATTTCCAGAGGGTAAAATGGCAGTACATGGTTCTAGATGAAGCCCAAGCACTGAAAAGCAGCACCAGGTAATACGTTCCTCTAGATTCTAGATTCCTGTTGTTTCAATATTATGGTGTATCTAGACAGCAGAGTGACCAATAGGCATTAATCTTGAATTAACCATGTATCCACATTTGGAGCTTCTATGAACTTTGATTGTTACGGGTTAGGGACCTTTAAAAGGATACAGATTCTCCAGAGAATCCACAATTCTTCTCCATCTTATACGTTTCTGAATTCCCATTTTTAAGACTGAAGTAAACCCACAGTTTTGTGACACTCAGTCTGGGCTGAAACCCGTCAGAGAATAAGGGCCTCTCAAGCTCCGAGTGTGAGTTTGTGCCTCTCTCAGATGACAGCACATGTGCCAGCAGCTTCTGTTGTGGTAGAACATGATTTATTGCCCGTTCAGAGTCTCGACTTGGTGTCAGAGCAGCTTTCCTAAGCTCCCAAATCCCTCAAGTCTCCATAATCAAGGGAAGACTTAACTGTGTCTGAGGAGAACTTTGCGAGTAATAGCATGTAGTGTTGTTGTCGTGGAGAGAGGAATATCTTTCATTAAGCTCTGCAGATGCTTGCTTGGGAGGTCTAAGCAGCTGTGTCTGCTTCTTCTTGGCAGTGTCCGATGGAAGATTCTTCTCCAGTTCCAGTGTAGAAACCGCCTCCTACTAACAGGGACACCCATCCAGAACACCATGGCTGAGGTGAGTGCGTTTGCGTGGGAGTTTGTTTGTATGGAAGCCCCGATGTGACCTTTGGAGAAAAATGAGATTTTCTTGTGCTTAGCAGAAACCATAACCGGTTTTATATCTGATTTCTTTTGCATCATTGTAATAACAGAGAATCGATGTGAAAGTTTGAAAGTTTGTCCAGATGTTTATCAAACTGTTGCAGCATGTAAGAAGAGTCACCTCTGAATTCATGAGATGCTGTTCTGGTTTAATTGTGTGTGATAAATTGTAGCAGTCAGCAAGAATACATTTTACACAAAAAAAACTCAAATATTGTATGTATTGAAGGCCAAATTTAAATATAAGTGCATTAATGTGTTAGTTCAGGCATGTATTGAAGGCCAAATTTAAATATATGTGCATAAATTCATTAGCATTTATGCTTTGAAACTGCTTTGTAAGGTAATAGTAGTAATGCATAAAAATACATGGGTAAAATATACCGTGTAAATGCCATAATTTGGTCAATTTGGTTTCTCATGTGCACCAGAATGTGTTTTGCATGACGGTGTCATTGAAGTCCAACACTGTTGTTCTTTAGTTGTGGGCCCTGCTTCACTTCATCATGCCCACCCTGTTTGACTCCCATGAGGAATTCAATGAGTGGTTCTCCAAGGACATCGAGAGCCACGCAGAAAACAAATCTGCCATTGATGAAAGTTAGTCACCTTTTGCTATGAATATTTATTATTCAATGCAATATACATTAACTTCAGTGTATTAACATGTATTGAACTGGTCCCAGTTCACAGCACTTACTGTATTGTCGTGTGTCCTTTCAGACCAGCTTTCCAGATTACACATGATCTTGAAACCTTTCATGCTGCGGCGAATAAAAAAGGATGTGGAGAATGAGCTCTCAGACAAAGTATGGTTCTACAGTCTTTTAAACACTATTGAGATTCTGTTACATCTTATATGCATATAATGTTGACTTTTCCACCCATCTTCTCAGATTGAAATCCTGACATACTGCCAGCTGACCACCAGGCAGAAGTTGCTCTACCAAGCTCTGAAGAACAAGATCTCCATCGAAGATCTGCTGCAGTCATCCATGGGTACGGCCCAGCAGGCTCACAGCACCACCAGCAGCCTCATGAACCTTGTCATGCAGTTCAGGAAGGTAGGTGGACCTTTTGAAAGCACACAAGCATTAGCTGTTGAAGCTAGCAGTTCTTTAACTCTAAGCATGTTGTTCTCGCTTGAAGGTTTGTAACCACCCGGACCTGTTTGAGCGTCAGGAGATTCGCTCACCTTTCCACATGTCCTTGAAGCCCTTCATAATGTCCAAGTTTATGTTTCGACACGGCCTCCTGTGTGGGTCTGATCATGGAAAGACAAAGTAAGTTGGTCTCCATGTGGAGAGCTGATCTCCAAGTAGTGTCACCTCTCCATCTCTCAGATGTTCCTAATTCTTCTTTGTTCCTCTCAGGCTGAAGAAGACTTTGCTTTCTCCGTTCTCTGTTCAGCACATTCAACAATCCTTATTTCACAGAAAAAGTGAGTCTGACTCTATTGTTAATAACACCACAACTCTAATTTTGTCTCTACAAAGTTTACCTCATCTGTATTTCTGCCTGTTTGTTTGGTTCAGCTGAAGATGAAGCCAGCAGCTTTTCTTTCTTGCGTTTCATTGACGTTTCTCCTGCTGAGGTGACCAACATCATGCTTCAGGGGACGCTAGTCAGGTCAGTTATAGATTTAAAATAGACTGTTTAATGTTTAATAAACCAGTAAGAACAAATGTCATTTAATTTAACTGTTACATTTTTGTAATGCTATTAACAAATCTATTTGGTTGAACTGAAGCACATTTAAAGTTTTTGACTGACTGATATTATTTTGTGGTTATGTTTTATTAATCATATCAGCCAATGTAGAAATAAAGTGTAATGTAATCTTGCAATTAAATATTCTGTGTGTGGTTAATATTGACCATAATGAAATATAAAAATACTTTTTGCCTTGTTTTGACTTACACAGTATAATTCTTATGAAAAAAGGCAATGACCATATCTGTTAGCAGATGCTGTTGCCATGCACCAGTTTTGATGATAGAATCACTTGTTCTCTTCTCAGGTGGTTAGCCCTATATCTGTCCTTCAAGTCAGCCTACAGGCTCCACCACAGCCGCCTGTGGGACGAAGACCAGGAGGAGAACGAGGCTAAACAGAGAGCTGGGTTTGGTAAACTGTGCCTATCACACAGAGATCTCATCCTCTGGCTCAACCGGCCAACGTCTTTCCCAAACGTCCACGGCAGTGCTGTTTTTCAGGTGAGCTCAGTCACTTTCTCTTACTGTCATGTGATTGTTTGTGACCACATACATACCAGTTGCTTTGAGTTAAATAAGAGCGTATTGACATTTAATGCTATTACTATCATCTTTCATGTATTTTGAGTTACAAGCATCTATGACTCAGAGGTCAGGTTATGAGCTCTGATATGCAGTTTAGATCTAGTGTAGCAGACCTTTGACCATCAGTTTAGCTAGAAATGACACTGTGTTGTGTTGTTGTTTTGTTAAGCAGACGTAAGGAGCTTTTTGTATGAGTAAGCAGGTTTACTCCTGCCTTGGTTACCCCACAGAACTGGATTAAATGACCCTCATCTTTCATTAGCTGGAAGGGCTCAAGTTTCGGTGTATACACACGCAGAACCCCCTTTCTGTGAAAGCCTATTTCCACTCACCCCTGTAGAGCTCGAACGTTGCTGTGTATCAAACTGGTGGGAAAATCAAGGGTCCAAACAGAAAAATATAGATGGAAGTGATGCTGGCTGCCCCAGTTAAAAAGCTACAGTGTCATTCCTCTGGGATTTCGCTTTTCTGCAGCATGCTGAAAGGCAACATGGGTTAACCTGTTGTGAAGGGCTTTGTTGTGCTGGCGTGTGTTGAAGCCACGGTCAGGGAAACTGTGTTCCGAGGTGCTGACTGAGGTGTAATATTATCTACTTCCCACTCTGGCTTTTGTCCCACACAGCGTCTCCTAGCTCCACTGGGGCATGGATAAGGAACACGACACCACAACAATCACCTCCCCAAGTGGAGATGTGGACTGGCCCGTATCGAGTGCTCAGAGGCCCAGTAGATGGCTTGTATTCAAGCAAAAGTCTGTTGATGCCAAGACCTCAAAGAACCTTTACTTATTGTCGGCTGTCCTTCTGAAAAAGTGAAAGCACCTGCCCCTGTCTTAGATTTCATGAGTTTGGAAATTTGAGCGTTTGGAAATCCAAATATTGACGGTATTCGGCATGCCAGGATTTGTAAGCTTTAAGTTCTCCTTACGGATAGAAGATGGACGATACATTTAAAGGTTTTAGGGTATGGTGTATTAATCCAAGGTTTAATATTTGCATTGCAAAGGTTGTTGGTTACAAGGGGATATTTAACAAAAGTGGTTCCCAGTCTCTAAATTTAAACTTTGTGATTTGGATGTAAAGGTGAATTTCTGTTTTTCTCACAGTGCAGAGATGTTCTGGGCTAACATACTTCATCTGTTCACAGTTTTATTAAAATTAACCTCTTATTTATTTAGATTAGTCAGTTTGTAGCCTCATTGTGAGAATGTTAATACAGTGTCACCCCAGCAAGTCCCAAGACACAACCACTTATACTAAGTCGTCTTTCTTTCTTTTTTCTTTTTCCCTTCATGTCTTTCACACCTCGTTCATCATTAGCTCACGGTCTCCTCTAAATGAAGTCGACAGGTCTGTTTATTCTTGTCAGTTGTGTCGGTGCAGGCAGGAAACAGGCACATATATAGGCTGGTCTTTATGATTCATGTGTGTCATTAGAGGTGTAGTTCTAACTGTGACCCCATCTGGAGGTCTGGAACCACTGTGGTCTCATTTAAGGTATCAATTCTGCTAAATATGAGCTCTTGGCTTGTGACAAATGCAGCTGTTGAGATGGGAATTGGGTTCACAGTAGAGTAGGAGTACCGGGTTGTAATGAGAAAGGAGCTCTCTAGGAGGTGCTGCAACTCCATCAGCAACTATTTGGACTGATTCAAAAGCCGCCACCCCCACACATGCATGCAGTAATACCCACTGATGCTTTGGGAGTTTGTTAGAATAATCGTTTTTGCTTTTTCCATACAGGATTTGGTGTTTACATCCACGTGGCCGTTGGTGCTCAGCCACACTGACGGGAAGATCCACAGCAGACGATCCTCCACTCACATCTTCAGACCCTGCCAACCCGCTCAGCCACCCAAGTTTATGTTCACCGTCACACCCAGGGTAACACACACACACACCCAAACAATAAAAACATCCCGGAGGAACATATTAACTGGCAGAACCTTTACTGTTAGTTTGATGTTTTGGAAATAAGTCCATTACAGCCCTGGTTTTTATATCCAGTAACTGTTTCTTCTGAATCCAGTAACTGAGTTTAGTTGGCAAGAGACAGAAACCATCAGCGTGGATTTTTACTGAGGGTGGTCAGCTGCTGAAAGGGATCTCCTGCTGGTTAAGAAACAAACTTTCTATCAAAAATAAAAGCCCTATTCTTTGTGTGGGCCCCTCACTATGAGCCTGGTTTATTTATCTTGGGTGACCCCTTGACAGATCTTCTGTTCAGCTGATCGTGACCTTGGTGGAGAGTAACCAAACAACACAAGCCCACCAGTGAGAAATCAGAGGTCTTGGATAAGGGTTGATTCTCTAGCTGTGAATATTTGAACCACAATGCTTCTCAAAATTCTCAAGACTGAATTGAGAATTTAGCGTTTTTGTAGACGAGACTCGCAAAATTAAAAGTCCTGCAACGTTTCTGTCAAGCAATCTTTTCTATCCCAAACTCTAGACATAACCTGCCTCTAAACTCAGAGAGAAATATTAAGGTGATAAGAATGTTTGTCTAGCCCTGAAGCCTAATTGTATCCTTAAACATAAAATCTAATTGGTTAGTAGGAATGTCTGTGCTGGTCCTAGAACAACATTCTTATCAAACTGTTCAAACCAATCCTTCAAAACTTTTTTCTGTGTCCTTATATCTAACTTTAAACTAACCTACAATTTGCCTTAACCATAACCTTGTAATCTGATTCAGATTAGTCCAGCAAAGATTGTTGTTCCAGGAACAAGTCCTACTCGGGTAAATCACTGTAAACGAGACATTAGTCTGTCGTGGCGAAAGTGGTCGTACCAAAACATATCCACAATGTTAATAGTCAGTCATGTATGATGAACTGTTTTCTTTATCCTCAAACATCTGCTGTTAACTTGGCTAATGTTTATATGGGACTGGTTTATCTCAGTGTTATTCCAGCTCTGAGAATCAGGATTGCGTCTGGCCTCATGGCTGTGAGAATTGGCACTCTGTTGGCACCAGCCCCAGGCACCGGGGGCATATGGGCACTGTGGGAAAGTGATAAGATAGATTAGTACCCATTTTTCTCTTTATTCATGAGGGACTCTTGACCTTGTTGGCTTTTTAAGGCCACATCTGCGTGTCCGCACTCCCATTGGTCAGCTGTTCGCTACAAAACTAGAAGCTGGGCCAAGCCGAGCTGTTTTTCATCAGAGATAAGAATGAAAGGAAGATAATATCATGCACTTGTCAGCAAGCCATAAAATTCTCCATAAAGCTGAAAGAGGGATAAAGTTAGAGAAAGAGAGGGAGAGATTTTGGGAGGGAAAATGAAACGGAGAATGGAAGGGATTGTGCGGAGTGTGAATCACTACAGGAAATGGTCATCTGTTACTCAAAGGCCTGTTAGCGCTGTTAGCACCAGTGACCTCTGCCACGCTTTCCTGTTGGAGCGGCTGGGTTCGGACAAAATGTCAGAAAGACAGGGGTTGTGCGTGCATGTGTGTGTGTCCGACAACTGGAAATAATTCCTCTCTTCCCTTCCAGGTCGGATTTGTTTAATGTTTCAACTAGTAATGTCAAAAGTGCCATTTTCTGTACAAGGTTAATACTGAAATGATTAAAAAATGTTTCAAAAACATCAGATATGGATTTAAGTATTCAGTCTGTGCTTCAGGGCTTGCAGTGTAAATGCTGCTTATTGACAAGAAATATTAAAATTAATCAGACAATATTTAATGTGGCCATATTATTGTTTTTATTTGTTAATATTATTTATATTATTATAGCACCATTACAATATGTTTTAAACTCATTTCAATAGCTTATTAGCATAACAACCGATAAAATGATAAGAAATGAGAATAAATGAGAATTTTATTAATCAGTTCTGGAGGGAGGACAATTTGATTAAGTCTGGGAGTCTAAACAGACTCTGAAGTATCTGTTTATTTTTATTCCAGGTAACTTCAGTTCCCATGGAAAGATACTGTGTGGATCGGAGTGCTGAGTATGAATGGAGATTAGCACGAGATGGAGGGAGTGCCATTGCTAAGCAGTGCTTCCTGTACGGCTCTCCTGAGCTGGCTTGTGCCTGGGCTCAACGTTCTCAGACCCTTCACCCTCAGAGCCCAGGGGGCGTCATGGCCCTGCAGCAGAGACACGGCTGGTCCTTCATAAGGATTCCAGGTAGGTGAAATCCCTGGGTGTGAGGTAGCATGTGCTTGTTGTTTTATAAAATCTAATCACTCGAGTGGTCGTTCATTCCTAAAAGAGGTCTGTATCCGGCTATTGTCCCTCAAAGACATTTTTATTTAAGTCAAAAGGGTTTCTCACCATTCGTTGGTTTGTTCGTAAAAGTTCCAAGTGTCTCGAAAGGAAGTCTAAATCTTATTGAAATTTATAATGCCCCCACAGAGACAACTCCCTCCTTGATCCAACATAAACCAGTCTGCAGACACGGAACTCTGTTCCAGCTCCTTACTGCAAGACATCGGCCCCTGGGGGCCCTGTGGGGGCCAGAGTGCATTTCAATCCAAGACAATTTACAGAAATGCCTCTACCAGCAGTAGAGTCAGCCACCTCTAAAAGTTAAAGGCTAAAAAAGACATAGACTCATGCAAGAGTGTTGCAGGTTGCCAAGGGGCCAATCCTTTTAGCCAAAACTGGAGGCCGGTGAACCTTTCAGTCAGCGTCATTGTATTGACACTGATTTATTGCCATTTGTACAGCAGTGTTTTTACAAGTCAGGACATACTTCAGATTGCATGCAGATAAGAAAAATTGTTGCATGGACCCGCCTCTGCTGCAGCGTGTTGCATGAGTGTTGCATCTGTTGCACGCATGTGTTTGCGTGCATATTCAAGTATAATTGGTGAGAACAGACTGGTAAGAGTAAAAGGGAGTCTGGGAGTTCTTGTGAAGTTGGGAGGGGGGACAAAGAAAGGAAGTTGGACTATTGGACATTGTTTCATTAGGTAAGCGCTTTGAATGCGCGTGTGTATGCGAGCGTGTTTGTGTGTGTATCACTCTGAATGTTCATTCACAGGCTTAAGGTGTTTCTGCCTGCAGTTTTCCCATTTTCTCAGAGTCAAATTGTACTCAGGGAAGGAAGTGACACAGGATGAGGCAAGAAATTATTATTGAAGTATGCTGACGGTCTCAACGGTGCTTAATGGAACTAGTCACACAACTCTGTATTAAAACTGATGGAGGGTTTAATGGAATTGGTGAGACATGAGTACAGGACCCTTCAATAGTGTGTTTTACTTGTTCCTGATAAATGAAATAATTTAAACATGAGGTATATGCATATGTATGACTTGATGTGATGTTAGGCCTATTTCTAAAGTGAAAACTCTCACTGTCTCTCACTGTATATTTTTGGTTGCTTATTGTCACTCTGTGATCCCTGATAGGTGTGTAGGATTGACGTGTAAGCATGTTGCTGGTGTCATTTTTAAGCTGCTAATTGCAGCAACAAAGCTTTGAATAGTTCTGCACATTGTTTTAATGGCGCTGCTTGTTTGAGCTGTTGTTTTGAGCGAGAGAGAAAGAGAGAAAGCGAGTGAGAAGGCTGCAGAGCTCGGCTCACAGACAGCCTGTGGGAAACTGTGTTTTCCCTTCCTGTTCTTTCAAAGAATCTCTGCACTCCAGCAAAATGGCCGGAAATATTCCTGGCCTTTTTGATTTTGGGCCCAAACAACGGTGACTGCATAATTGTTTGTAATCTCGCTCGCTTTATGCCTGAGAAAAACAGCCATTCTCAAGACCCAAGGTCCTTTAAATCAGACACTGTGTTGTGTCTTTCATTCATCATTCATATCTCATTGCTTTTGCAGTTTAAGGCTCATGTTTTCCATGATACTGTCATGTTGTCACCTTTCAAAACAATGTTGACCTTGACACAAGTTGCTTTTCTGATGCAGTTCCCCTTCTGGCCTACAGAGGGGGCGTTTTGCTTGGTTTTAGCCTGCTAAGGCTCTGCCTTTTGTGTGAGGGAAAATGTGGTCACATATTTAAGCCTCTACGCTCATATGGGTTTGTGTTCAGATCCCAGGCGGGGATCTGCTACGTATAATTTATAAAAGACAGCTTAATGATAGACTCCATCATTCGATGGTTTCTCTCCCCGACAAGACATGGTTTCTTGACTGCTGTCAGGACCTGTAAAAATACAGTGTTGGGTATAAACGTACAGTTGTGAAATATCCAACATGGGCAATGAAGTCTAATTTCAGCTGCACAGTGAGCTGTATGCATGTTGTTTCTAAATTAATTCATTTCACAGATCTAATGATCAGAAGATGTTGTTTATGTTATGATGACAACATTCTCACCCTATTTTTAACGTGCGACAAGCGCAGAATTTTCACACTTTTCCTTCATCAAGGTTTTGAGAAGTGTAATAATGGCAAAACAGTCATTGTTTGTGTTAAGCACAAACTCGCCCCTTGGCTCTGTGCCCATGTTTAGGTGTTGGCTAGTGATTATGTTGGGTTGCGGTAAACAAATCACACGGCATTAAGAACATGACATCATTGGCCGATGATGGCGCCCACTGTCCCTTTGCCAGAAGGTTTAACCTTAGTCTGAGATTGCTTTAATGAAATTAGCAATCAGCACAAGGGCAATTACGAGGCAGGCAGTGGGGTTAATTAGTGCCCGGGCAGATTTCTTTAATTGGGTCGCCCTTGGGTCAAACCTCGGTTCTGGATAGGAGGGATTGGATTAGACACGAGGAGCTTGGAGGAGCCCACTTGAGGGTCACCATCAGCAGGTGTATTGAGTTGACAACTGCTACCATAGAAACATCTGATTGAACAGCACTTGGTGTCTTTGTGTCTGATTTACACTTGAGTTGCTTAAATGTATTAAGGCATCAGCATGATTAAAAACATGCTGTTTTGCTATTAGGGTCCTGAAAGGTTCCTCCGTAGTAAGTTTCTAATGTGGAGGCACAATTTTTATGGCTGCTTATAAAGATTTTTCTAAATCAGTTGTTTATAATGTTATAAAGTTGCTCTCATAGAACCCTGCTGTCCTCTAGCCAAGTAGATTTGGAACGTCTTAAATGAAGTCCGTTACTTTCCTCTAAAAATTAGATTTTTTGTATTTGATAAGAGTGTCTAAAACTGGCTGAGGGTCTTAGATTAAGTATCATGTCAAGAAACTGAGGCATTGCAGGACTTCTTGTGAAATAAACACAAGGGGTTGGAGGGGGTCTTGATAAGCGTGGAATGGAAACGCCAGAGAGACTCCATGGTGCCGGTGCCCTTGAGCTGCGGGTACGTCTCAAAGCTCAGACCTGGTGGGTCGCACCATCCCCCTCGACCACATCTCCATCCCCCAATTTTTCAGGAGCTTCAGAAAGAAGGATCTGGCAACTCCAAGCAGTGCTCCTCTCTCTGACGCCAAACCCATTAGATTAGAGCTCTGTGGGGAACAACAAATTAAGTACTGTAAGATTCACTTAGTCTAGAACTTAAACCTCAGCATTTGTCAAAAAGAAACCCATTGCTATTATCACAGTGGGATACGGTCGTTCAACATGTTCATGTGATTTTGCAGGCGATGTTTTATGAGTCTAAAGTAGTCCTTAGTGGTCTAAAACAATTATAGTTTATGTATTATATAGTCACAATTTGTGATTTGTGTGAATCTGCAACCATTTGAATCTAGAAGACTTAGATTAAATGTGCAATCTCAGCTGCATGGTACTTTAGCTTAAACGGTTAACACAGTAGACCCATAGTCCATCATAAACACTCCGTTTGCCAAGAAAGCATGCGAGCGTAGTGCTGTTCTGTTAAGAAAAGTATTCAACTCAAGATGACCCGTTGCAATCTCATGTTTAAACCCTTTCCAGGGAAATTTGTGTTGTCTGTTCTTTCTAAAAACAACTCTTGGAGGGAGATTAAACTGAAGGATGTGGAATTTCTTTGTGATTTTGTTAGAAAAAAAGCTGAACTTACAGCTAGCATGATAAGATGTGATGGTATACCTTACAGGAGAAGTTCGGCTTGGAGGGAGCAAATTAGATCCATGTGGTCATTATCATGTCAGTCATCAACACAGTGGGATTGGGGTCCTTGGCTGTACGGTCTAATTTGTGCCATTCTCCTCCACTCAATGAAAGGTTACCCATGTGACCCTGTGTGGGCCATAGGGTGTTAAGTCAGAGTTCAGCTGTGGTTCACATTAGCATGGACACGATATGGTCACAACAACATGATAAGGCAGCTCATAGGATTGACACTTTCTGAATGGTCTTAGATATGGCCAGCAGGCCTCGAACCCTCTCTGGGGATCCCTAGATTGCCGTGGCAGCCTGCTCATTTTGTGTGTATAATCACTTTCTGAGTGCCCGTGACGCACAGGGTCATCTCAATACCCCCTGTGAGCTGACCTTGGGGTTAGAGGTCACACCAGTCAGCAGTGGTAGGCTTGTGCCTTCTCTTTTGTATCATTGTTTAGCTGAGCCTTATGAACCCGTTCATACTAAATTCTCCTGTCCATGCATGTCAGTCAAATGTATTGAGGTCTTACATCACTGATGATGTAGATATAATGATGACCAATTAGAGCGTTTGAATGCTTATAAAAAACTGAAACATGGATTATTTAATCAGGATTAGCACAACTTCATTACCTGCATGCAGTTTATTAACACAGGAAATAGCACAGATATAAATGTACAGTGAATCATAACATTTTTATAGCAAACTCAGTGTGCATTTTCTTTATCGGTGTTTGAGAAATTCCCAAAATCTGGAGTGGACCTGGAGTGGAATGCTGTAAACAGGAAAATAATTTCACTGTTGCTCCACTTCACTTTTATACTCTTGTTTGCACTAATTCACATTGTAAAAGATGGTTCAAAACAGGGAAATCCCAAAATCCTGGAGTGGAGCCAAAGCAGAATGTGTTGGCCAATCTGAAGCAAACCTTTTATGTATCTTGTCAGTTTTATTTTGACATTATAGGTAAACAGCTTGTTCTTGTGATTTATGTTTTTTTAGTGTTTTAATTGCTTTTCTTCTTTTTTTCCTTAGACAAAGAGTCTCTCATCACAGACAGTGGGAAGCTTCATACTCTGGATCTGTTGCTGACCCGACTGAAGTCTCAGGGTCATCGAGTTCTCATTTACTCTCAGATGACCCGCATGATAGATCTGTTAGAGGTGAGATCTTCCAGGACCTTCTCCTAGTCAGTGACTCAGGGCACATTACCTCATTGTCACGTCATTCATTTAGTACTTACCACATTTACAGCCACAGAAATCCATCTGTATTAAACCAGTTGCAGTTATCTGGGGCCATGCTGTTTCGTTTCCTTTGTACTTTGAGTGTTAATCACACGGGAATTTGAGATGGGGAATTTGATTAACCATTGTGTATGAAATGTTTGGTATTAAATGGTATTAACTGGACAGATGCTGAGAAAAAATAACTAGAAGAAACAATCACTTTTTCCACAGCCTCGCAGTTGTTTGCCACATGTTTAGCAGCAGTCCAAACATGGAAATACATTTAGAAGCCTTCAACAACATTGTCAACACGGGCAGTTTATAGTCCCTCACAACATTTATTCCGTGCAGCTTATTACGCCACTCACAGTCTACAAACAC
This sequence comes from Yasuhikotakia modesta, assembly GCA_036877545.1. Lineage (NCBI taxonomy): Eukaryota > Metazoa > Chordata > Actinopteri > Cypriniformes > Botiidae > Yasuhikotakia > Yasuhikotakia modesta. The sequence goes on from JBAJNP010000282.1 coordinate 63,684, forward strand.
CTCTGTAGCGTCAATAGTAAGTCATGCCAAGTCATATTGACTAAAGTTTTTGGCAGTCTCTCCAAAAGCTGAGGCGCTCCACTTACGCAGACTCAACTTCCTTTATTTGTGGAATAGTTGGTCTGTAGGAAAAGTTAATCATGGGAAAACATGGCAGCATCCTTTGGCTTTGATTGTCCATTAGTTTTGGCCAATATATATCTCCACATGATATTAAGATCAACATGAAATAAAAATTAAGATATTTGCTTTCTTGATACAAACTCTTGCTCTTATTGTGAAGTGCACTTTAAAAAGATTGTTTGAATTGACTTATGTAACTAAGCATCATACGTTTCACCTACTTGTCAGAAACAATTAAATCAATTCACGATTGATAATCACACTCCTACATTTTTTTTTATCCGTGGGAGGATCTCGTTATGTGGTCATTTAATCCCAGATCATGCCATGACAAATTTTCCTCATGTTGGGAACCCCAGTGTTTAAAAGTCCCAGCTGAGGTCAATTTCAAATCTTTTGTTAGTTTTGGTGGAGAAGAAAATCATTCAGATTGTAATCGAATGTAGTCACTGACGTCATAAGTTGTTTCTTTTCCTTATTTAACCCTGTTCATTCTGGCATGACATCAGAGGGTATTTTGGGTGTGGGCTCTGATGTCATCATCATTCTCCTGCATAATGCCAAACACTATTTGTTAAAGCAGCTTTTCAGATGCAGATGTTTTGTTCTATGTGCAGAATCTGAAAGCTCTCAAGACCTTAAGCGGACTGCTTGATTATTTCGGTCAAATTTACTTATTGTATGTTTAACATCTTTACTCCCACTTGAAATGCATCCTGGAATACGTATCCATTTGACAGTATTCCGGGCACAGTTCCTAAGTTCAGGAATTCTAGACCTAAATCATGCTATGCTCGACACTGCTCTGCTGGCTAGAAGATGAATTCTCAGTAGTGTAACAGTTTAAGATGGTCTCATTTGTTACTTAGAGCTAGAAAGGGGTTTGAGTTTGTAATAGGATGTTACTTTGGAGTGGAGCAGTGTTCTAATCAAAGAAGTTTAATGTCAGGGAGGGCGCTAATGCTGGTTTCATACAGTCCAGATGTGCTGTTGGGAGGCGTTCCAATAGAGTCATAAGCATGATGGAAACTTCACTCTGGGTGGCGATGGGAAGTGAGAAGTCAGATGAGAGAAAGTGTTTGGGAATCTTTTTTTTCTGTCTGTGATGTTAATGAACGTACATGGAATTAAGATTAAAGGTAGATGCATGATCATCTAAAATGTTTCTCAAATGTCACGCAGGAATACATGGTGTACCGCAAGCATACTTACATGCGACTGGATGGCTCATCCAAGATTTCGGAACGCCGTGACATGGTGGCCGACTTCCAGAGCCGGTAAGTGTTCAGCTAGCGGGCCCAAAGAGGGCGGCATCCGTCTAAGAACAAGGATTGGGAAGGAGTCTGTTCTTCAACCTAATTAGGGCTTGTTTTTCCAAAATGTCACCAACCGTGAATTCCTCTCTGGTGGTGGTGTAAGGCGAGGAGGGTTTCTCATTTGCCGCTCTCTCTGTCTGTGTTCTCTCTCTCAACTCTTGCTCAAGGGTTCTGGTTTGCATTAGCGCAGTCTCTGTGGAACCAGCAAGTTCTGGTTTTTATTTTGCAGAGGAGTGTGTTGTATACTCAAATGTCTATCTGTGCAGTCCTGGGTGGCTAGGCAGGGCCCTCAAAGAGCATGAACACCCTTATTTGCTTTCTCTCACTATTCCGGTTTCCCTCCTTTTCTGCAGGACGGACATTTTTGTCTTCCTTCTCAGTACCAGAGCCGGGGGTCTCGGGATAAACCTGACAGCTGCAGACACGGTGAGACCATCGTTTTAACCAGACTGGCTTCCCTCACATACAGAGGCCCTGAGAACAGCCTGTTAATGTATGAACTCTAAGACATTTAGCCCTGATGGAATGGCTGACAAACTCTTGGACTATAATATAAACTCTAACAAGCTCTAAAAGACACTGAAAAATTGAGCTTTTGTCTGTTCAGATGTAATAAGCAACATCACAACAAACAGAAATATGCGAATTTACTGTTGATTACTGATGTGGATTGACTTGTTTGAGTCTCAGACTCTGAAAACGTTTTTCAAAATTTGGTGTAAATAAACAGGCAAGCTATAAGCAATAGTGCTGATTGTATCAACCTAGTGATGATGTCAAGTGACTAAGGTAGGCACCGCCTTTCTGCTCAGGTAATTTTCTACGACAATGACTGGAACCCCACAGTTGACCAGCAGGCGATGGACAGAGCCCACAGACTTGGACAAACCAAGCAGGTTACAGTCTATCGGCTCATCTGCAAGGGCACAATTGAGGAGCGAATCCTACAGAGGGCCAAAGAAAAGAGTGAGGTGTGTACAGAAACATGGCCTGCTATGGCCGATTGATGTTGCGGCTTCTGTAAGCCAAATCGTTTAATGTAATAAAATCTAAGTTTCTCTTGTAATTTAGTAATTTAATAACCTCACAATTATTCAGATTGACTCCAGTTTTAAGTTGATTTAAGTTACAAGAACCTAATATATGTGGGTTCTGCGCTATAGATTCAGAGGATGGTGATATCAGGAGGAAATTTTAAACCTGATACTTTAAAGCCCAAAGAGGTTGTCAGTCTGCTGCTGGATGATGAAGAGCTGGAGAAAAAACGTGAGTTTACGATCTTGAAAGAATGTAAAGCCTAATCTGAATTAGGGAATGAGAGTGCTAGTCAACAAGGTTTGCTCTGCTCTGATTGGACGGTTTGTTTCTGGGCAGTACGTTTACGGCAGGAAGAGAAACGGCAACAGGAGGAGAGCAGTAAAGTGAAGGAGCGGAAGAGGAAGAGAGAGAAATATGCTGAACGGGTGAGTGCCTATATATGGTTGTGAGGAAGTGATAAAAAATTTTCTTCCTTTTTGGGGGGTGTTATTTGAAATGTATTTATATAATTCATATTTTTTATTTTAATAAAAAATGTAATTATTTTATTTTATAATAATTATTTTATTAAATTATTTTAATTATTTTTTTTTAGTTTAAATTAATGCTGTTAATTATTGTTCTATAGCAGAACTTTTTCTCAAATCTACTGATAATGTACTTAAACCTTTCTATTGTTGAATTTCTTATTGTTGAATTTCTATTAGAGTTTCCTGTATGTTGAAATGTTACCACCCTCTTCAGTATTCCTATCTCTCTGTCTTTCCCTCTCTTTATTTAGAGGAGAAAGGAGGATGATCCAGACTCTAAGAGGAAGAAGGAGGGTGTGAACATGGTCATTCCTTATGTCCCGTCTGCAGACAATTCCAACCTGTCAGCAGATGGAGAAGATTCATTCATAAGCATTGACATGGACTCTGCCATGCCCAGCCCCTTCAGCGAGGTGAGACTTCCCAAATGGAATGTTTGGACCGAATTCCAAACTGGGAAGTTTGAGAATTTTTGACGAAGATTGTTACAGTCAAAGCTAGTGTAGTGAAATAGCTAGTAGCTAGTGACACAGAAAGACCTATTTTAGTCAACATTGGACCAGCGCTTCTCACAGACACACTCTTTCTCCATCTCTGGCTCCTGCTGTCTCTCCTTGGTGGTGATGTCCCTCTGTCCCTGTCTCACTCCCAGAACTGTGTGTCTCTGCAGATCTCCCTGAGCAGTGAGCTCCAGCCCAGCTCCATTCCAGCAGATGAGAGCAGCAGTGATATGCTGGTGATTGTGGATGAACCCGTGTCTTCTGCCCCACAGTCCCGGGCCACAAACTCCCCCGCCTCCATCGCCGGGTCAATGTCTGATACCATGAACGGTGGGTTCCCCTTGTTTGGGATGTAGAAGTCTTGTTGCAAGTTAACTAAACTAGTTACATAGACAGCTTTGTTTTTTACTCATTATTACAGTTTGTCCAGACCTTATTTATTGACTTATCAAAAACCATCACTTTACATTGCAAGGCATACAGCATTGCTATGAAGGTTACCGTGCCAACCTGTTATTTCTGGTGTTTTTGAGCCTGTTGCTTTACTGCAGTCACAGGGTTGCATTGAAAATAGATCTGGCTGCTTGACTGCCAAGCATAGCTGTCTATGTTATAGCTAAAAGCGCAGAGGTTTGTGGGATTTAAGCTTACTGATGAAAGGTGAGAAGAACTGTGGCCGTGAAGGAGACAGGGTTTGCGTGAGTCTGGCTTGTCTGAGCCACAGGGGCTAAAAAAAACCCTGACATGCAACCTCAGGCTAAAGTGAGGATTATTTGAAGATGACACCCATAATTACCTCACAAAACCTCAGCAGGAACAGACTGATGTTACTTGACTGGCATGTAATCCCTCAAATTGTTGGTAAAACTCTGATATTAATTATATTTGGGCAAGTCTGTTCAGTGGGCAAACTGTTAGAAGAATAAATATATGGTTGTTCTTAGGTGTCTCCTCCCAAGATGTGTCCAGTCCTGGCAAGGGAAGGTCTGGTCGAAGTCGGGGACGACCAAAAGGCGGAGGAACCGGGAAGTCTTCTGTTCGGAAGGGCAGGGGGCGCAAGTCAACAGCAGGCAGTGCCGCAGCCATGGCAGGGGCGATGGCAGGGGCTGCGGCCGCATCTGCAGCCGCATACGCTGCATATGGCTACAATGTTTCTAAAGGTAACAAATGTCATTATTTTCAGCTTTGACTGCCAGGCCGAAGCCTCTGTAACAGTTTATCCAAAGATCTTTGAAATGATTCATCCATTGTTTTCTGTGTAACCAAACCTCTTCCAGGTATTCCAGCAAGCGGCTCCATGCAACCTGCTCTCATTCGATCTTCAACCACACCTGCCTTTGTTTCGGGTGGCACCTCTTCCCCACAGGCTAAGGGAAGCGCTGTGACCACCGGCTCACAGACATTAGCACACGGCGGTTCACAAAGCCATCAAAATCCTGTCAAGAGAGGTAAAGGACCCAGCAACCACAGTGCACGGTAGCACACAGGGTAGAGTTGATTTTCCATTGTAGCATGGCCAGTATATTTTTAATCCTAGGATGACAATTTCCATGCCTGTGTTGAACATGCCTCTGTATCATGCCCTGTTGTCATGGTGAAACCTTACCTGATTCCCACTCCGACTTTAACAGTAACCCCTAACATGTGACCATTCCAGGATGGGGAATAAAATGAGGCTACATACTTTCCTTTTGAAATTTTTAGCCTTTGAGATCCAAAACAACATCTTTAAATTACGTTATAATGTATAACGGAAAATAGCCATTATAAGGTAGATTGAAAATGTGTTAGCCAACTAACAGCTGTTCCTTGTTTCCTGTTGACCAAGTATCCAAAGGGTAACAGGGCTGAAATTTTCTGCCGTTCACCGTAAGATGGGCTTCCTCTGTGTAAGAGAAAATTGATTTAAATGGTAAAGTGATTGATTGTTGAACGTCCCTTGAAAAAAATTTCTTTACCATTAACATATATAAACAGCTTTTGTAGAATTTGCTGTTATTTTTGTAGAACAGACTTGTTGACATTTGTTCTATAGCTGTGAAGAATTTGAATACAGATACCGAATGGCCTTCTCCTAATGTTTATTTGCTGCACATTCAAAGATTTTGGCTTAAATTCTAATATATATTTTCTCTTGGAAAGAGTCAAAGAAATCATTGTTTTGTAGTAATACGATGCACAATGGTGAGTGCTGCTCAAAAAATGTCACTGCACATATTGTGAGTCCAAATGTGACAAAATGTTTGGATGTGAAATGTATCATAGCTTAAGTTAAAACCTGATAATTTATAATGATTTGTGCTATGCTTGTGTGTGTGTATTGTATTGATCCATTTTATTTTCAATAACATGATGGGCTGTCTGTAATTATGACATATGGCTGTGGTATTTGAGAAAGACTTTTTGGATTTAGTTTGTCTTTAAATGTGATGATAGATGTTATATGTAAATATTTAAACATTTCTTCCTTTCAAAGGTTTCCATTATTCTCCAATTGCTTGTCTATTTTTATAGGTCAGTGTAAATACCTGATGAAAAATTGTCATTTTACTAACTTGGAGAAGCCAAATAAAAATGATTAAATTTCAAACTTTTTATTTGGGTGATTTGTACAAAACATCTGGTTTTGATAGTTACTAATATTAGTCCTACTTATTGGCAGACTAGACTTGTAGCGCATGAAAAACAAGCTTATATTTACCAACATTTGTTACCTGTTGCTTTTTACAAGCGGGATAATGAATCACACATACCAAACAAGTGACACCAAGAACACTTTAATGTGCAAAATGACAAACTTGATTGGTTTAGCAGAAATCTGCTGGAGTGCAAAGTAAATGGACAACCGTTCTGACCCAACTATAAGTTATATAGACAAACTTTGGCAATACATTGTTGCATATGCATTTATATTACACTTAAATCAACACCATCAGACAAAAACAACTGTATGTACATACAGTATAATATCATGCAAAGACAAAAGGCCCATTCCCTTATTACAGTAACTTTTCCTTAGTATATATAGGATAATGTAAGTACAGTATTGCAACATCACTATAGCACGACAACATGAACATTTGTTAGGGCCTTTATAGTGACTGGGATAGATGCTAATAGCTTATGTGACATTATTAATGCTATATAGAAAATACAGGTTACTGGGCTGTAAACAATATGGGTTCAATGAGGGAAAGAGCGGCTGCTTCGATGGAAAACAGGTGAGCATCTTCCACATCCGGGCAGCTCATCCTCATGAACTGAGCCAGGCGCAGAAGGTACTCGATGTTTTGGCCCGTCTTTCCCTTGCAAACAACGATCTGCGCCGCGATGTCTTCCGCGCTGGCAGGCCCCAGGTAAATAGGGTTGTCAGGTGTGGCAATATAAACCAGAGCCTGGACAGGCGGCTGGTTCTTGCCCCTTGGGAAGAACTCGACGGCCTGGGTGAGGTATCCACCCCTCACCGCCTCCCTGACGTTCAGGTATTTGAGAGACTCCTCGACCTGAGAGCCGGTCACCTCGAAGGCAACACCCCAGGTGCACGCCTGTATAGAAGATCTTAAGATTACTCACGTGTTATCATAAAATCTACTTGTATTGTAATTTGACCATTAAGCATAAGCCTATTTATGCCATCACTGCAGTGAGAACTGGAAGTACACTTACGTCATTCTCCTCGATGAGCGTCACCACTCTTCCGGGCTGTCATGGAAACAGAAAGGTTAAAGCCTTGCAATGCGCAGAATGATCAAATGTGCATTTATAAAATACATATATAAAAAGCTCACCATTTCATCATCCCCACGATGGAAATTATCCCCGTGCCAGAAGCGTCTCTTGTACCCCTTAATATAGCCGACCTTGCTCCTCTTATACTTGAAGTCAGGTTTCCAAACCAGCGAGCCGTACCCAAAGATCCAAAGGCTGGATTTCCCAGCAATTATGTCTTGAGGCTTCATTGTTACAGGATGGTATGCGGACAGGGAGGGTAACAGTGTACACTAATATTACAGCTACTTTGCGCTAAATGAAAAGGCCGCCAGGCTAACTGGCTAGCGTTAGCTTCCTCCTGTCAAGTAGGAGACGTATCGGTTGGCTCACGGCTATACCGCGGACGGTATCAGAGCCCAACTGCTTGGCAGTTGTGATGGAGTCCAGCAAGTTGCTTTTCTTTGCCCGGTGCATGCCGATGCCGTGCAGTTACCGCATCATTGCCTTAAACCTCCATATTGGACTCTTCGGCTGTTTCAGTCGGAATAAACACAAACGCGGTTGCTAGCTTACCGGCTAGTCTTCTGTTTACCAACAAACCCTTTCGAGCTAACCACGCGACTCTTTAGTAATGTCAGATAAACTGCCTTTATAACAGTTTCACGATTATTTCAACAACGTTATGTGATCAGGCTGCATTTCCTCTTCTGTAGATGATGAAACGATGCTGCTTGAGACAGGCTATAAACGCAGGTAGCAATGGGCGTATATGACCTTGTGCACAATCCTGACCAATCGGAGTGCAGACGAGGCGGGGCGTCGTGTCTTTCAACCAATCAGCGCATGATACAATGGTCCATGATCCTAATAACTTGGCTCACGCACCAGAAAAACGTGCGAAGTTGTTTCATTTTATAGTCTTATTTTATTTTTATTAAAATTATTCTTATTCTCATTTTATTTTCATGTTATAGTCTTTCAGTCACACAACGCTGTCAAACTCATTCGCCAACAGATCCTGTCGCTCACAATCTTTGCGGGCTGCAACCTATGAACTTACAAGAACAGGATGTACTGAAAATATTGCATCAGTGGTAAATGCAGATACATGGTTAACAAGTAGTGGGTTAACTTAACAAGTACATGGTTAGCAAGTGGTCCTCATTAATGTCATGTATGACGTCATACTGGGACGTCATTACACCAAACAACTTTCCAAATATATCTTGGACCTCTGTCAAATATTTTATTAATGTTTCTTTGTCATATGAATTGTATTAAAAATATCTGTCTTAACTCTTAAGATTAGATTTTTCCTATACTTTCTTTTAAGAAACCAATTATCTTCCTAAAGTCTTAACACTGTGACATATGCTTGTGTATTTGATCTCATGTATCTATAGTCCTTGGTGGTTTTAGGAAGCATAGATTGATTAAAATTTTTAAGAACATTACTTAGAACATTTCTATGACTTGTGATGTCATATGCTAATCTTTATCATAACTTAATGGAAACACTATATTTCTCCAATCGTTTGTTTATTTCACAGATTATGATAAAGGTCATCATTGACATATTTTATAATAAACATGCAAGATGTTATCATGCAACATGGGAAAACGAAGGGAACATTATGTGCATGTATTTGTTTGTCATTTGAGCTGCGTCAAGCAAATATTTATGCCATCACCTGTTTTCCATCTGGATGACTCAAGTCTAATTCCGATGATGTTTTTGAATCATTTTAATGTGTCCGGCAAGCCTGTGGATAAGAACATAACAACATAACCAAACAATTAACAAACAGGCAGGGCAAATATATAATTGCACAACATGCACACTCCCTGTGGTGTGTGGCTCACTAATATTCACTTCTTTACAATGTGGATGTGGTTTAAAAACAATGACTATCAGTATTTTATGAGTAGCCTATAAAATCCAGCAAGCAGTTTTGTAATAATTAGCAGGAAAATAAACCACAGAATGTGAAAACTCAGTCATATAGTTGAGCTGTGTTATGTCATATGTTTATTTATTTGATGTACGTTTTCGCTACCACACCACTTCCAATTCGATCCAAATTTGATTGAAAACAAAACAGCTCTTAGTTCTCTTCCACCCTCTATTTCCTTGTATTATATTAGAGTCTCTTCTTTGGTTAAAATAGGATTATCTATAAATAGAGGCATTAGCCGGCATCATACGATACAAGCACATGTAAGCTCCTTAAAAGTCTCTCTGCCTATAGCTCAGAAGGACAGGGAGCTCCAGTGAGCAGATCTTTCACAGAAAAGCCTGTTTACTTTCTCCAGCACAGTAACCTTAGCTGCAGACACGCTAGGCCTCCGCTGACCTTATTTAATGACAAACGTGGAATGGAAAGACAGCCATGCGAATTTCACATGCTAAGACATGTTTTCATGCGAGTCAGCTGTTGCTGCTTGTCTCTACAACTGTAATTTTAACGTGTCGCCTGATCAATGAAACAATTTATCAACAACTGTTTAAGTTAATATCAGACACCATGTTTTCGCTGTTATGGTGACCCATTCAACAAAACCCATTTATTTCAAATTTATCTCTTTATCCATTTCAAATTTATCTCAAATGTATAACTCTTAAATAAATGAGACTTCTAAGTTGGCTGTCATTTATTTAGATGTGTTATTCTGTTGATTAACAGTTGAGTTTGTTACAGTTTCAGAAAACATGCTAAAGAAAAATGTTTTGTCCCTAAAGTAAATAGACCCAAAATATCTGAGGAAAAACATGTTCTCATGCACACAGTCGTCACATTTACTGCCCCTAAACATTTTTCCTGCCATACATGATGAAAAGCAGAGACCCTTTCAGACATGTACTGATAGCATGTATGTGTATTTGATTATATAATTACCATGCTATCAACACTTACACAAGATTTATACAATATTAGGGTCTCTAGAGAATTTCTTTACTCTTCAAATGTTGAACTTTTTTGGTTTGTTTTACGCCTAGAGATAGTTTGATATTTTATTAAATTAATTGTATAGGATATAAGGAAGAACATTTTGATAACAAAACGTTCTTATTTTTTAAGAATTGCAGAATGTCTTGCTATTTAAATTACACGAGCAATTTACTGACATCTAGTGTTAGTGAGGAAAAATGCAGCTGCAGGGTTGCTGAATTCGCTGCATTGCTGGCTCATGTTGGCTCACGTTGGCTGTTTTTTGGATTTCATGTGTTTTCAGTTGTTTTAGTTATTGCATGTGAAGACCCTTCCAAAAACGTACTCATGTGCAATGTGAAGTTCAGAAAAAGTTCACTTGTGTTGCACGGGGCTGACAGTGTCAAAAACTAATGAATGTTTAGCATCCTCTGATCGCGGATGTTTTCAACATTCCTCAGCAGGGATTTCAAAATACACTTGAAATTAAATCAATAGTCTTGATTTGCTCCCCCGCCCCTCCCCTTATGTTGTTATGTGCATGTTTCCGGAAAGTGTAGAGATCCACACAGATACAGAGAACAGAGAAAGAACAAGATGCGTGAGAAAAGCGTTTGGCCAGTGCCGGCATGTTCTGCATTTTTTAATCAGACAGGAAGCAGGAAATGATGTCACTGGGTCACAAACAGGATGCAGTGATTATAACACAATGAGAATGCCTGGCCATGCGATTTAGACCCAGAGGCCAGAGTGCAGCGCTCGCGCACACATACACACACACACTCTCACAGTTGCGTCGGGCGAGGTTCGGGTAACAGGTTGCAGTGCAAAAGCTTTAGCACAAGACTAATTGCTGTGATAACAAGTGTTTAACACTCCGGTCACTGACGGAAACTCTCTCATAACCCTGCAAAATGTGTTTTTTTTTTTACTTAGCTTCCTTTTGACCCACGCAGAGACGCAAAGACAAGGATGCTTATATTACCCGGATTAACAGGATGAGCGTATAATAAAGTGTTTGCGTGGCACAGATTTGTTGTTGCACTGCTGATTACTGTTGCTGTTATGAATGGAAGTGAATCCATTGATTTAAAGCTCCTGCAAAAATATTTAAGCAATAGTTCTGTAGTTACTCAAAAACGCATCTCCTGCACGGCCCTCCGGTGCCTCACATGGGGTCTTTCCGTGTTGGCTTTGGCTAGGATGAGGATTTATTTTCCAAGATGTGATGGGAAAAAATAGACAAGGTTGGAGATTCTTGTCATTCGCTTTATGTGAAGATCTAGCATCCACATGCTAGTTCAAATTTCCCACCTGGGGATGGACTTCTTAGTAGTTGCTCAATATGTATCTCCATTATTCTCACTAAAAAGTACAGATAATTTTTACATCCCTTCCCCATTAAGGCCTCAGTGACTCTGTGAAACCCGTTGCAGTACAAACACCAGATAGTTCTAAGCAGGCTAAAAAAAGTCATTATTTTAGATTTGCTTTTTTCTATTCTTTCCATGTTTGGAGAGGATAATACCAGTGGGCTGCAGGTCTAAAACCCATCTGTGTGTACCAAGGCCACGTGCACAGAATCTGTCCGATTCTTTTGTTGGGGGTGAGATGTCTCATTTAGCCCTGAAGGCGAGGCTGAGGCCCTTGGCACAGGAACCCGTTTGTGTCTGCAGATAAGTGTGTGTGTGTTTTCTTATGGGTGCTCTGCCGAGCAGCGCCATGATGCGCCTGGCGAGAGGGGCGGCATATGCCGCTGTTTTTATGGCAGGGCAAGGTTGCACCCTGGGGCATCTGTTTCAGTTTTCTGAGGAGGGGCCGCTTCTCTGTCGTTTGCGCTCTTCGCCTGTCTTTGTTTCAGAATTTCCAGCTCAAGGGGCCTGTATCCGAGGCAACGGATTTAAATTTCAAGCCAATTTACAACTGGGGAAGAAGGGGGGTGTTGAGTTTTTTTCTGGTATGGGGAACGATAGTGAGGTTGAAAACGTTTCACTTGTTATTCTGAAATTCTGTCTCTTGTATTGGGTGTAATTCATGCATTTAGAAAAATATTAAACTTTTCCATTTCCAGTCAGCAATGCAAGTTTTTTACACACATGTGAGAATAAATGCAAGAAAAATAGCTTGAAGGAATTACCTTTTTTATTCTTCAGATGTTTGGTTTCTTATAAATATGCATTATATACAAAATAATAGTATAAAACATATAAAGAGCAGTGTGTCATTATTAAATTAACTCTGGAAATAATCACTTTTTTAAAAAATTACATTATTGGTTCTGTATTCTCGAAACTAATTATAGGCAGTCAGTGGTGATCAGTTGTTTGTCTGTTTTTGTCTTTTCGTCTTGCACTCATGGGCCATGTTGCATAAAAGTCAATTTAACTTCCTTTTGGATGTTACTGGCACAGTTCTGTGGGTTATTTTTTTCTCTCTTCCATGTTGATCAAATTTTCTATTTCCTTTAAAACGATCCAAAAAGACCCCGGGCACAAACATAGCAATTATTTTAAGGCTTTCTCGTGAATTTTTTCAGTTGCTTACAATCTTATTGCAGAGAGAAGAGCAAAAGTCCTTTTTATATGATTGATGTGAGCAGTTAGTTCATCAGATAATTGTAACGTCTCTTCTCGTGATTTGTATTGGGAATGTTGTTACACTGACTGATTTGCTCCCATCCTTGTTCTTGCATAGCTGGCAATGTTGGTTGAAGGTTCGAAAGTCCCTGGCACCTTCTATTGATGAATTGACGCACAATGTGTCCATGATTCCCACGGAAGTGAAATCTTTTAGCTTTTAATTTACTTTGTCTTGCGATGCAGAAGTCGTCCCTTTTTCTTGTAGCCCACGGGGAAAAACATACCGTAGCAGGAGTTCAGAAATCATCCAGGACTGTACACGTTTGTACACAAACATTCTTTAACAAAAAACTAAACTATTGCATTCGGTGAGCAGGGCTCTGTTCTCTCCAGTCTCAAGTTTCTCAGTGCAGCAGTGGACATCAATAAAACTCCAGTCTTTAAGTAGTTTTGTAAACAATCCAGAAAAAGATTTTGCTTTGATTGTGTTCGTCTCCTCTCCTATTATACACGTCTGTAATTTATACCTGTAGAAAGAGCAGAAGCAATATGTGAATTAAGCTTTGAACAGACAGATGACCTTTTGTCATCAGACGTACAGTAAGTACAGTAGTCTGATGACAACATTATAACTAAATCAAATCAGATGCTTCAAATCAGATGGCTACCGTATGCTGTAGAATGACCAAACTATTATAGCAAACAATTTACATTAATCCATTCTAAATGCCTTTTAAAATATCATTTAAGTACTACTGCAGCACTGGTCCTTACAGTCCAGGCGCCACATTTATCACTTTTCCTCATTAGGCCCGTGTCTGTTCAGAGGACTTCATTTGTAGACGCTGACAGAATGATAAACAATGACTACGGCCAACAGATTCCTGCTTGAAACACACAGACGTATTAAGAAATTAAATGATCCTCCTTACCTCAGTTGCTATGACACATTCACTCCTCTCCTCTGCTATTACAAACACAGACTGGTACATGGAGTCCCGTGGGGCACATATCGTTGATATCCTACACTCCGGCTTTTCCCTGCACACACAAATCACGCTCCACGTTAACACAAAGTAAAAGCACATGGGGCAGCTATTTATTGTGCTGCGATGGGGGTGAAAGCGTTTAGAGAGAGAGAATAAAAAGTGGCGTATTTTTCCTTTTTATAGCATTTTCGCCATGTTTACAGAGACTGAGGTAAGAAATCCCTTTCTGGGAAAAAGAAGTGTTTGTTGTGCAGGCCAAATCAATAAAAATCTTTTACTAGTGTGAAAGGGCTTCTTTGCTGTCAATGCCTCTGGGTACGAGTGTAAAATGTTGTTGAGCGTTGGAGAGTGTGGCTGTAGACACTTGGGTGTAATTCTCTTAGCTAGTATCGATATTCATATTACGCCCATCAAGTGAGCGCTAAGTGCAGAGGTTAAAGTACCGGGGGCTTTAATGGAGTCATGCTAATGGAACATGACCTCAGCATAATAAAGCAAATTCAATCCGTCCAAACACCTCTATCAATCAAACCTGACGTGATAAGCGAAAACGTCTTACCTGTACATTCTACTCAACGGTATTTTCTCTTCTAAACTCTTTTCGTATTTATGACTTTTGTCCTCTTGAGACACAATGTCCTTGAACTCCTTTGAGGAATTGTAGTCCAAGTGGCAGTTCTTGTGTATGTAATTTGTTTTCTCAGGTGCGCAGTCCACCTCAAGTCCGACCTGTTTATTAGTGTTCTTCAGCTGAGAGGTGGGGATTAGGTTGTCTCTTTGCGATTCCGACATGTTGTTCATCGCCTCGCCACGAGTCCTTTCTGCAGACGCCTGTCTGTGAATGTGGCGCAGTGCGATGACCACCATGCAGAGGAGAACCACGACCGCCACCAATCCCACGGCCAGGGAAACCGCGAACCACTGGAAGCGGTCCTGCGTTTCATCTTTCATGACTGGAGCCGTGACCGCATAATATTCGCAGTGGGGTCCGGTGAAGCCGCTGGCGCAGAAGCACGCAGGTGGGTTTCCGGGAATTCCGACGCAGGAGCCCCCATTGAGGCAGGGTCTGGAGGAGCAGGCGTTGGTGGGCCGGTCGCAATTGCGGCCTTCGTATCCTGGAGCGCAGGAGCAGACGTAGCTGTTGATGCGGTCGTAGCACGTTCCTCCGTTGGCGCAGGGGTTGGTGGCGCAGTCATTGATGTTGATCTCGCACCGTTGGCCTGTGAAACCAGCCCGACAGCTGCACATGCGAACACCGCCCAGGACCACACACAAGCCATCTGCAGATGGGCGAAACAGGAGTCGGTGACTAATTATACATAAATATGCACAAGCACATCTGGGTCTTAATTTGCAGCCCAGAATCCACACTGAAAGTCACACAGAAGAATGTAACGCATTCTCACATTTAAATATAGTTCATGAATTTTATGAATATTGTAGCTAGAGCAACTGGTAGAGAATTGTGTTAGCAATGCAAACATTGTGGGTGTTTGACTCTCAGGGGACACAAGTACTAATCAAATGTATATCTTGAATACACTGTAAGTCGCTATGAATAAATGTAAATGAATATTATATGTATTATATAAATATATATACTATATGAACTTTGCATGGCATATTTCTTATGTTACATACCATTGGCACAAGGCAGAGTCGTGCATTTGTCCACTCTTCTCTCACAGTTAAGACCAGTATAGCCTCTGGGACAGTCGCAGGCATAGCTCCGCCCATTGTCCTTCTCGCGGCATCTGCCGCCATGAAAACAAGGTGAGTCTGCACAGGTGAGCAGACTGTGTTCACAGTGAGTTCCTTCGAAACCGGGCAGACAGGTGCAGATGTAACCTTTGTCCAGATCCTGTTGTGCGAGAACACAAGTTAGTCTGTACCTGTGTGATGTCAACTAGAAGCAATCAAAATTAATGATACTGGATTTTAAGAAAGCTTTGCATGGATGTAGCCTGAGGTGCACCCGATTAAGCCTGAGGTTTATACAGACACCACTTGCTTAATTGTGTGGCTTAATTTGTCCTCTAATATAATGAATGTGTGAAAAAGTGCTATAAACAAACACAGTCATGAAGTTTATGGTAGCGGGCACAGTCAGATTAAAAGCACAACTTACTGTGCAGTGACCTCCGTTCTTGCAAGGACTGCTGTCACACTCTCGCACCTCAAGCTCGCAGTTGACTCCGGTGTAGCCCGGCAGACAGGTACAGGTGTAACTGCCCTGACCTGTGTTCATACATGTGGCTCCATTTACACACGGCTTGTGGTGGGTGCAAAAATTCAGATCTGTCAGAAACAAAAAAAGATATTGATTTAGCAAAAAAACATCAGTGACCATTAACATTTGTACATTTAATATAAGACAAACAAAGTGCTTAAAATCCCTTTTTACTAATTAATCAACAAAGAGTGATAGATTCTGTTAGTTATACCTTGGTCACAGAACAGCCCACCCCAGCCCTCTTTACAGTTGCACTGCCATGGCTGCTGGCAGGTGCCATGTTTGCAGGCCGGGTATTTTCTGCACTCTGTGCAAAGTTTTCCCTGCCAGCCTTCTCTGCACCTGCAATACAAAACACACCAATCCTGTATCAGAAACTGATCAAGATATTTTATTATCATATTACAGTTTTTATGCAGTATTATTGCAGATTTTATAACTTAGTCAATGACAGAAGCTGTACAACAAGCTTTTATGGATTTAGTAGATTCTCTTTGGGTCAAAAAATTACAACTGGCATATTTTATATACACTTACATTATACATACAAAAGCACAAAGAATGAAGGATATTAGCCAATCGGCATTTAATCAGAAATAAATGGGTCTGAATGTAGTCAAACATTGTTTCTCGGCTTGTATACTTACACACACTCTCCAGGTTTGGAGCAATTGCCATTTGCCTCACTGCATCCTTCCAGGCAGATTGCTGTGTCAGAAAGAGAAAAGTTATGTTAGTAAAGTTTGTTGTCTATTACGCTCTTCCAGTAGAAGAGTTCAGTTTTAATCTTTATTGTAGCTGACAGAAAGGACCTGGACTAAAAGTAGTATCTATTTCACTCCGTTTCACAAGCTTTACAACACAAACATCCATTAAAGCGTTTGTTTAGCAACTTTATTTTATCATCTGATGGTTCTGTAAACTTACGTTGAGTACATAGAGTACAGCACGTTGTTTTTGTTTTGTTTTTTTACAAAGTGCATGGCCCTTATATATACACAATAACTCTCTTTCACCGCAAACAATTGCACGAAACTCGTCCGACGGGCTTCGCGCTGTACAAGTCGCTTCGTTTACTGTTGCTTGTGCTGGGCTGTGCACGACATTGATTTTGAGCGGGTACCCGGCCGGCATTGAACTGCTGGTTAGACCGCAGCAGATGCTCCGTCCCAGTAACGGACAGCTGCCCCCATTGTTGTTTGTGGGCCGTGCGAACCATATTTGCAGCTGCCACGCTGGAGCGCAACAATAGGAGCTACAATTTCGTGGCGCGTGGCGGATAATAATGGCGCGATTAACCCGGCGCGTGCTTGTCTTGACGCTCGCGCGGGATTAAATGACCGAGCACGCGCAACTGTGTCACTGCCCAGATCAACAGCGTGAATTCTGCGAAATCTACAACTGTAATCGAGATAACAAACAACGTCCAATAAAACGTCTGTACGGGCAACAAGAACTCTCTTTTATTCTCGCTTTATACAACAAACACTACAGATCATCTCAGATAGCACTTTTATTTACGTGTTGTTGTTATAAGTAACGGTTTTAAACGCAAAGCACTGATGCAATATAACTGAATAAATACGTTTAAGTGCAATGCATTAAACTTAAGATCTCTCACATTCACAAGCAGTTTACATTAATACACCATTAAAACTAAACCATTAGACAGACGATGATGAAACAATCTTATGCCTATAAGCATAAACCTATAAACACTGAACTATACTAATGGCCAGTAGATTGTGATCTGTGGTTGCTTACGTTCTTCGCAGTATTCCCCCTTCCAGCCGGATAGACAGGATAACTGCCCATCTGGGTTGCAGGTGTAGTGGCCAAAACGGTCGTCCCTGGGCGTGCATTTTTTGGAACAACTGTCGCCGTAGTAGTTTTCATTGCAGACGAACCGGTAAGAATATCGTAGCTCCGTCTGCTTCCCGCTTTGAACATCCTGAGACCATTCAGCCCCAACTTCCAACTTTCTCTGGATTGCAAAAAAGCTTATCTGCAAGTCGGGGTTGTTTGTGTCTGTAGAGAGAGAAAGACAAGGTTTTGACAAGCCATTCATTGCTAAATGGTGAATTTGTTTTCATTTTTACATTATTCTCGCTTAAACTTTCAATAAACTTTAACGCGATGGTTATAGCAAGTTCTATATACAAGTATCTATATATTTATACAAATACATGCTGTTCCATTTATTTGTATATATTTCAAAAGTTAAAAGTAGACCTATTTTAACTTCTGGGAAACTGACACATTTGGAGGAAAACGTATGTTAAAATTTCCTCTTCCTTTGAGTTAAGCAAAATATTCCCATGGTATTATCCCTTTCTGAAGGGCGGGACAGACAAAGGTGTAAAATACAGGAAAATGCAGTCGGATGGTTTTGGCAAGCGTTGTGTATTCTCACCAAAGCATACTGCGCTTTCCCACGACAAAAATAAACTAAAGGAAGTTCAATTGTATTCGAGCATGAGAATGCAAAGGTGTTTGAAACAATAGGAAAATGCATTATAGCTTTTAAAAGGTTTAAGGTTGATGTCCTATTGTTTAATTAAAAGACTCGAAGGCAGACAAAAATACAATTTGTAGAGGCTTTACCAAAAACTGACGCTTAAAATTCTGCATATATCCAATATCGTGTTATCGCCCTCTAGCGGATGAAATCGCACGCTTACCTACAGGTGAATCCGCGGAAGGTGAGTGCCAGGCTTCAATAATCAATGAAAACGATCCCTACAATGAAATAAAATAGAATTAGTTTTACATCTGTAATCGCTACTGCACGGAATAATACAATTTAAGTATAATCTATAATCCTACACACATAAATGCAAATAACTACATGCACTATAAGAAGAAGATATAGAGCTTTAGCTGTGACCAAATTGCTGCACAGTTGTGCTCAGTGGTATATAACGTGAAGTTCAAATCTGTTTATTTACCCCTGGTTAAAATGTTGCGCTTAATAAACACAAGTTTTATTTGATCTTACCGGCCACCCAAAGTTGAACGGCAGTCGAATTGGTGTGCTGAAAGAGCCCCCTCCCATTATATTGAATGAGTTTGCCCCCAGCACTGGCGTTATGGCACGTCCAAAGATGCATTCACCTGGAGACACGACCGTCTGGTAGTTTTTTAGGCAAACTCGGAAGAAAGTCCTACAGTCCGGTTTGCACGAATTGCCATTTGCAAGCAACCCTTTGAAATTTTTGAATTCGTGAAGGTCGAGTTCGAAAACACCAGATCCGAATATCTGAAGGGAAAAATGACATGCATTACAACACTGCACTGCAGACACAGGCTTACCAAACTGACTTACAGAAGCGCTCTTGACTTGAGCCGATACTTGAGTAACAATTAAGAACGGGTCCTGATCCTGACTATGGATGTTTACCTGAGTCAAAACGGTCGTGAAAATTGCGATGAGAAAGGTGAACCAAGCTGCCATGCTTTCCGATTCTCCTGGGCAGCCGCGTCACCCACAATTATATTCCCAAAAAAGATCCTATTCCAATGTTAAAGGTGCAATAAAACAAACGCTGACGAGTATCAATGTATATCCCGCTGGGCGTCCACGTTGCACGTCACTTCAATGTGCAGAAGCGCCTCAAATTTCCAGGTTATCCAAAAGGTGAAGCTTTAACTGAAAAATCAGCATCCAGTCTTATTCCTAATCGTCTCAAGATATCCACCGAGCATGTTTAGTATCCACAATGGGCACGTCGATGTGTCTAGTGTCAGTTATAATGTCTTGTTTTGCTTCTAAACTTTGTGCGCCAGCATTGCGCTGTTGGGTATCCTTGCGCTTCTCTTGTAATTCGTGAATGGAGACTTGTTTCTTGCGTCCCGCAGTATTTATACAGGCTTTGTGTCCGCGCTGCTCATTATATAAACTGTCAATCACTAAACGCCGCCCACTTTACTCAGCCCCCCTCTCTCGACAACAATGATGTCCACGTTTAATACCCACCAATACGCAGACGATAAACATTTCAGCGCGGGTGATTATTAACAAGCGCAGCATCTGTTGATGTATTTAAAGCGGGCACGGTTAAATGCTGACAATTTCACACCGTGCAATTTCACAAATAACTGAAACGGAGAGATCTTCGTCCGACTTAAGGTCCCTGACATCCCGTTTGTCCTCCGTTCCAGCCAATTGCGCCAGTAATGATATTACATCACTGAACGCGTGCACGGTCAGCATGGGGTCATATTGCGCACCTGAAGTTGTGCCTTAATGTGTCTTAGTGTTTCCTACTGGGAATACATTTATTTCAGCCACGCAGAACCTCCGCATAAAGAGCGTTAACGGATTTCCTTAAGATACTTAATTTAAACAAACTTTATATTTGTAAACAATTTCATATTTTTTCGTTTACGCATTTTATGCACATGTATTTTTTCTTTATTAGTTTTGATCAAAATTAAGAGATGATTCTGGTTTGAGCTACAGGCTAATAACTAAACAATAACAAGGAATAATATTTCCTCATTTATTTGCTACATGTGCTGCACTTTTGTTGAGTCGCGTGCCCCTTGTTAGAAGCGCGTTTGGGGGCTTTCATGTCGTTCTTGTACCGGCCTCTGGGTGCGATGGGGTGAGATAACAATTCAGCTGTATGATAATGAGCGTTTTTTATACCGATAACGGCAATAAAAGGCATGTTCTTTACAAAAAAAACCTAAAAGACCTACTTTCAGTTAATTCGTAACATGTACAGTACATTTCACATAGTAGCTACTTTACTGTGTTATGATTATTAATCTGGGATACATAATTCCTAAAACACGTCTAGGAAATTATTGTATTGATTGGAAACCTTTCCAAATATGGGAATATTGAATATTTAGTCTATGACATTCACGACAACAGTTAAACCAAAACGATATAAATCGTTTCTAAATGATATATAAATATATATAACTGTGTTTATGTTTTTCCCAAACACTTAAACTCAATCATTTGTTTGAACTTTAAAGTTTAATTATATATAGGTCGGCCTTACATATATGTTTATAAAACATTTAAAACGGTGCATTTATCACTGACATCGCATAGCAAATTTATGACAAAAAGAGCATTGAAACCTACATAGTTGTTATATAGTAAAATCACTCGCTTCACTTTTTAGTAGAAATTTGGTTTCCATATTTTGCAAACGTGATTGGTTGTGCCACTGGACTGCCATCGCTTGAGTTTTTTATATTACCATCTGGTGGGATCACCGAGCTTGTACTATTGCTCTGGTGTGATCGTGCTTTTAACGCGAACCTGTTCGTTTTGCGTCGTTATTAGAATCAGCTCATCCGAACATTAACTGCATTACAACCACGTGCCATTTGCAATTATAGCAACCAGTGTTTTCATCTGCCGGTGCCGTGTAAACGGGCAGCGTGAGGACATGGATGCACAGGTGGCGAAAGTGCATGAAAGAGGGTTTAATTGCCTTGTGGTTAGAGGTGACATTTGAGCTCGTTTCTACAAGGCGTTATAGTTTCACCGGTTATCTTGCCAAATTTAGTAGTGAAACGAACAGACGGTAAAAACCCGTTATATAATAGTCAATGTTGGTTAAAGGCCATAAAACAAGATTATATGCATCATAAAGCTTATCGCATATATACGTAATTAAAAATGTAAATGCAATATAAATGAACGATATATACTTTATAAGTTACACATATGTCATACAGCGGGATCTTAGTTTACAAAATAATATCACAAAATATTTCTACACTGCTATTTATTTATGATAAACAACAAAGCGCCCCAAAAATAGGTAAATAAATGGCACAGGATGATGCAGATGATGTTAAGAGAGAAGGGGGCGGAAACGAGCCCCTCCATCCGTGAGTTTAGAGTAACATATCCGTAATGCTGTTTATATTAGCCTGTATTTGTTTTAGGTCATAATGGCAATTGATTAAGACATATATAAGTAGCCTGTTAGGTTTTTACACTGATCTCCTAACCTTAAGCTCTTACGCAGTTGATCTTAATAATATAACAATACTATTATTTAACTTACAACTAATGCTTTAATAATACATGCAACAAGGTGAGGGTTATTTTTAAATCAAAACTGGCTGTGATTGACACTAAACCTGGTTTATGAAAACAGTGTTTGTTGATTTACAATTATCTGTTTCAAATCTCTTTTTCTCAAACCATTCTGGTCTCATTTTGAATAAAGGCCAAGGCAGAATATTTGCCAAATTTTCTCTAAAGATGATGCATTGTACTGAATAGGTTTTGTGAGCGATATTTACACACCTGCCACGCTGATGACGGCCAGAACAAATTAAACAACAAAATGAAAGAAAATGTGGTCTGTGTGTGGCGGACGAGCAAGCAAGAGAGAGAAAGAAAGGGAGAGACAGATTCCCTTTGCATCTATAGATGTTTTGTATATTGCCTGATTTAATTATTTAATGCATCATTTATAACACATTATCCATGACAAATACTTGTTTGTTTTGGCTTATCCTGAGTTTCGTTGGACAGAGAAGTTAGTTCAGAGCTCAACAGTATATCATCTCGCATTTGTTCTGCAACTGGTTGAATAGCATAACCACTCTGAGCGTGTCCTAAATTAGCTTGTTTTTCTCAAACCATTAAACAATGTTTACGGCTGATGGTATCATGTTATTGGCACCCAGCAGGTTGTGTAGAAAGCTGGTTTCTAGTGTAATAGCCGCCCCAATAGATAATATTGCCTGTCTTATCTCGTCTGATGCCATATGTCTCAAATAGAGCACACATTTAAATGTCTTTGTCCAAGCAGCAACTGTGCATTTATAGCACGCTTTAAATAGCAAGTTGTTTTAATGGAGGCTGCAAAACAGGCTAGTAAAGATGTACATTGTGTCCTGGCTAAAAAGGACTCTCAAGTAAATAGTTAAAATAAATAACAGATGAAATAGAAAGATGACATTAATAAATAAAAACGGAATAATTGAAACTTATTCATAGCAGTCCACAGTGTATTATATTACTTCTGTATTGGCCATTCGATACAATAACAAAACTGAACTTCTTACCAAATTCATTTCATTGCAGATCCACCGCAGAAATTGTAATTCTGGATTTGAACAAGACGCCTCTCTGAAGTCTTCGGATCACCCCTGTGGTGAGCTGAAGACGGATCAGAGACCATTTTTCCCCTGTGTCCACACCACTTCCCTCTACTCCACAGTTGTCTGGAGGACATACAATATGTCTTCTTGTTTGGCTGTGTAAAGAGATCTCATATTCTGTGAGATCTGTCTGTAGATCTGTGCATTCTCACTGATGATGCCTTTCCAAACAAGTGAGTAAACAGCTTGACTTGGAACCAGATACACGCATTTGCAATGTGAATTCAGTATTCTGCAGCGACCCACAGGCACGTGTGATTGGTAAATAGTTTGAAAGGATACTTGATGCACATCTGAGACTGTTTGAGACTAAGAATCTACTAAGATCCATTTCAAACGCT
This sequence comes from Yasuhikotakia modesta, assembly GCA_036877545.1. Lineage (NCBI taxonomy): Eukaryota > Metazoa > Chordata > Actinopteri > Cypriniformes > Botiidae > Yasuhikotakia > Yasuhikotakia modesta. Next base: position 87,120 of record JBAJNP010000282.1, read on the forward strand.
CCACCAACAATGTGTTAAATGTTGTAATAAACAAGCAGAAAAATAGTAAATTTTCTGTCAGCAAACTTTTAAAACCAGTTTAGTACTTAAACAGTATGTAAACAAACAAATATAAAGAAATAGCAATAATCTGTTTCTTATTGTAGCATATAGATTAGCATGAGTGATTAGCATTATTACTGTAAACCTAAAACTTATACATAAATAAAACAGAAAAGCACTTCTGCAGTACAGTAAGAGTGACTTATCAACACTTTTTTTATTGCCAGCATTGTAAGTGGAGGCAGATGGCCCTAGTCCACTTGGATTACACCCCTATTAAAAACATGGCGGTTTCACACTCCGCGATGCTACATTTGATCTCTGAGCCACAATCTGTCTCAGCCAATCAATATCCAGTCCATTGGTAGATGCTTTATATCAGCAATATAAGCCACCTGTTTCAATGATTACAGTTTTGGACTCTTTGTTTTAGCAAAGCACCAATTAAAAATGACTCAACCAGGGCAGCCCTGTAAATTCAAGCTTTCAGTTAGTTTCAAATATCCATATTTCCATTGGGGTTTTATGTTTGTGGTTTCACACCAAACCAAACGAAATAAAACCCATTAAACAAATCATTGAAACAAAATTTTCCAAGACCTTGGTAAATAAATAAATACAGCCCAAAATAATGTTTTCCCAACTGTGTTTGTACAGTAGCTCCCATATCATGCATTATTTTTTGTAGTATGTAAATAAATTGAACATTGATAAAGAATTTGGACATAAACATGAGTACAAAGAGCTGTGTTACTATTATAAACAACTTCATTCAAGCATAACAATCTGATATCTTACGGACTGAAGCTATCTTCATACTGGCACACCACAGAAGTTTCTCATTAAATCAACAGCACCATCGTATCGCCCCAGCGAGAGGAGCTGTTTATTGCTCTGAACCTGTTTTGGAACTTCTTGACCATTCTCTCCCACTTCATGTTTACACAACAGTATTGTTCCATCACTCCTCTCATCTCTCACAAGAATCCTGTTAGCATGAACTGAGTGTTCTTCTGTTGAAACCACAATCCATGAGTGTGTTTCATGATGTCATAGTTGCAAGAACCAATAATAGCTCATAAAATATTTAGGAGCTTGGAATGACTTAAAAGATGCATATGATTTAATAATTAATATTCAATATTAAGAAATATTAACGCTTGTTTCGTTTTATTTAAAACAATTTTAAGTTACCTTTGAGACTCCTTGGAAGTTTGTTGAGGCCCACTAGTGAGTCCCGCCCCCCTGGCTGAGACAGACTTTTGTATGTTAAGCTGTTCTCTAGTTAAAAATAGTTACATAACTAAATTATTACATAAAAATGAACAAATGATACAGATGTAATCAGCATTACTATTCACTTTAGCTTCATGTTGGAAATATCACTAGCCAGAACTGATTAAAACAACAAACTAGTAGGTCAGTCTAAATATCTACAAGTGTGAAATATTTAATTTAAGTGTAAATTGTAAAGAAGCACTCATGGATAACCATGAATTAAAAACAATGAGAGTAAAGTAACATGAATTTAAGAATAGATTTTTTCTCACCTTCAAAGCAGCTGAACTTGATAAACGCATTGAACGACAGAAAGAGACTAGTTCCACTTCTTCTTGATTATCAGAGAAGACATTTGGTTGAGATACAGAACACAGATTAGAGACCACCTGCAGCCATGTAAGGGGTTTACACAGCGATGTGAGACAGAATTAAATCATGATTTAATCTTCACAAAACACTTTATTAATCAACTGTATCTACTCACCATCCACATCTTTGCCTTTGAAACAAAAGTGAAAATAATAATCACAGTGTGGTGATCTGTTTTGTGCACCCACACAAAATTCAACCAGAGATGCGAACGATCAATTTACCATTAGAGTTTTGGTACAATTATGTAAGCGACAGCAACATAAAACCATTGCTACTGGTTACCTACATGGCACCCTCAGCGTTTGACCAAAAGCAACACACGGGGGCATGGTTTCTGCAAAGCCTTTGCCACAATGGGATTAAAGTCTGTAGGCCAAGATAATCCCAGAACGCTCCATGCTAACAGACCCTGCAAAAACAGAAGATGAAAGCGATGATAAACAGACAGGAGGAAGTTATGATAATGTCAGTAATTCTGTTCGCATGATCGATACACCTACAGCTGTTTATACATTTTCTTTGTGTCACTCGGTTGGAGAGGAGGGTCAACAAAACAATTTGGCTAATCTGTTCCATGGGGTGCAAGACTAGAGGCCATCTGTGGGTGTGACGTGGTCAGTAATCAGTCAACAAGTGAGATTTATACTGCTGTTAGCCGGCATACATACACCACAGACAAGTTCAACTGATCTTGAACCCACACAACCATTCCTTAGTGGTATGACCCGCTTTCATTTCAAATAGGATGTGGTGTGTGCTTTGGTCTCTCCTATCTTAAAATGCTCCCCAAGGACTCTTACTGCACAATAATACTACAAAGTACTAATCTATAGACCCTGATTCTGCTTTGTAAAATTGCTGCTTTAATATAATGTGATTTAAGGAAAACAAAGCAATGTTTGAAAAAAGCCTTTGATTGAAAACATGAGACACTTTAAGTTAATAGAGAGCTATTAACGCTAATGGAGGTCACAGAGATCATGCGAAATAAGGCAATCAGGGACACGACAGAAGCAGTTTCATTATTTGTAAGTGCAGCTGGGTTTTTTTTGGAAACTATATGAATTTATATTTTTTACATGTCTTGTTAACCTATAATGACTTTTATGTTAACAATGATTAGAATTTTTATTAGGTGATTTCTAAAACTGGTTTCCAAAATGCTGGTTCTATTCATATTGTAATGCACCTCGCTGATGCTAATAGATCATGTCCAGGCTAACATTTGTGGGAGCTGTTTGTGCAGCCAAAACAAAAAGAAGACAAATTTTAAATGTTTATTTTATGGGCTTTTAGTAAGTGTAAGAAAATATGGCGTATTAGCTGAAGGGTTCCCCTGCTAAAAAGAAAACAGTTCTGTCCTCATGTTCTCATTCTCATATTGGAAATACAAACCTGTATTTTTTTATTATTTTGAGATGCTTCACTGAATATTAGCTGACTGAATCTCAGTCACAATTTACTTTCATTGTATGAAAATATTGCTGTCATTATTTACAATTTTGTGTTTTGTGTTTCACAGAAAAAGCCATTTATATATCTTTGTAATGATATATGGTTTAGTTTAGACAACATTTTTGGTTTCATCTCTTTAAGAAAAGACGACTTACCTATACAGAGGATCTGACTACCTTAAGTAAATATAACTGTAGCTGAAATATCTTTGAGAGCAATTTCCTCCACTCTGCCTAATGGGCTCAACTGTAGTTCATACCTAATGAAAAGCCAGACCTGGTGGTGGTTGTAACCCTTAACTTTAAAACTTGCAGACTTTTCCCCAGAGATCTTGTTAGTCACTCATCAAATCAACCACCAGAGTTCATATCTTTAATGCTTTGGGTCAAGGGGTCGTATGTTATTCAAGGCCTTTGTTAATGGCCAGACCAATCTTCTGTTTTTACTTTCATTTCCTAAGTACATGGATTCCTATTGTAGAACTACTTCAATGTGGTTTGGCAGATACTAAATTCTACTGCATGGATCGTCTGTAGATGATCTGCGCAGGTTTGACATTTCCGAATAGAGTTTCTGCAGTCCACCAAACCGATGCCATTCAGTACGACCTGTTTGAGATTATATTTCTAGATAATTCGAGCAGGACTCATTGTTTGTGACCCAGTACCACATGTAAACATTTTTCATATAAATCAAATTTTAGCTCAGAGAAGATTTATCACTACTATAGGTTTCTTCATAAGTCGGTGTCGTTCACAGAACGCTATGATCCAGACTATTAAAGAGAAAATTGAATCACTTAGGAAGCTGGGGTCACAGGAAATGACCTCAAAGTGCTGACACACAATTACTCAAAGCAAGGGTTCTGTCACGGCCTGTCACGGCTGTAAAGTGTTGGGTAAAGTGTGTAACTCATCCGACATGGTCTGCTAAACAGCTGATGCAACTGTGCTGGCTTCACCGAAGACAGTATATCTCCAACAACTACCCAATCGCTTCAAAGTCCACTGAGTCCCAAAGGAAGATGGGTTTCATTTGCAAAGTGCACATGGATTTACTTATTTCCCCTTTAGGTTGACGAAAATCAATAGTGTCTCTCAGTGCTGCATAGAAGCAGAATGTAAAGTCTATTCATATAAGGCATCATGAAAGATGGTTCTTAGAATGTTGGCTAACATTCTCTCAAAGTTATTTAAATAGGTTCTTGCAGTAATTTAACTGTTTACTGTAAATCATATATATATATATATATATATATGTTATATATTTAGCATTATATAATAAAATTACATAACAAATACATAAGATATTTAACTAAATGTTTGAATAACGGAAACATTTTTGACCAAACAATAATGTTCTAAAAACTGAAAGTTTTGAATGTTTCCAGAACCTTCAAAATAACATTTTTAATGTTTTTGTTTCTTAATGGAACATAAAATTGTTAGTTGGTTTAGTCTGTCACAAAAAGGTGATAGACTTGATGTTGCAAGAGAAAAAAAGCGGATGGATGCATCCTCCTGGCATTAACAGGAAACCCTGTTTACCCACCACTGTTGTGATGTCTCACCCTGCGACTGTCATTACAGGACACTGATGGTCCAAACCAGCGGTTACCACAGGGCTTCCTGGTCAACAAGGAAGAGGCAGAAGAGAATGATGATGACCAGAGCAACAAAGGAATATTTCTGTTTATCTGCTTTGGGATGGGTCGGGGTATTTTTGGAAGGCTGTTGTTTTTTCCTCTGTAAATTCCAGGTTCCGCTTTTTTACCGTCTTCCCCCTTCACCCCTCGTTCCCAGACTGTGAATGCACGGACGCTTCCTCTGCCTTCTTCCTATTCCAAACCTCTGATTGCTAGGAAGCGTGTGTGTGTGTGCGTGTTTGTACACGCGTGTGTGTGAGCATGTGTGTGTGTTTGTGCGTATGTGTGTGTTTGTAAACGCGTATGTGTGTGTGTATGTGTGTGTGACAGAGAGGCAGTGACAGAGAGACATAGCAGATATTTAATTGTGAGGAGTGTGTGTGGGGGGTGTAAGGGACAAGGCCATTAAAGAAACAAGTGGAAAGTGTCATTGGTTCCATGAGTGCTGCTTTCTCAGAAACAGCTGCTGTTAGTTACTGTGTTAAACTGTGAGACTTTAGAAGGCAGTTTAGCAAAGCACATATGCAGATGGACTTGGAACTCCAATTAGACTTTGTGCTGCTGAAATTATCATGTTGCTCTTTGTTAGTTTTCTCGACTGAAGGGCCGGTGCGGAGGATTTTGTTTTTGCAAATCTGTTTGGGTACCTCTGTGGTGTCGAAATTACAATCGAATTACTAGTTTGATGTGACAGTGTAAACCATTTGGATCTACATCAGGCCACAAAAAACATGAGTATTTGTGTAACATTCCACAATTTACTCACTACATAAAAAAAGCACACAGGGCCGAAAACAGGGCATAGATTAACACAGACTAATCCAGCTGCAGTAGCTGTACTAACCAGCAGAGACAATTAGCTTGGCATTATTTATATGGCACAAACATATCACTGAATACTTAGTATCACTAGAATCTACCAAATACCAAGTCAGTAAGTCTTTATAATACACAACATCTAAACCTAAATAACAGTGAACAAAATCTTGTTTTGTCATCTGATGATGTCATCTGATTTTGTCAGCTTAGGTGAGAATATGGTTGTCCATACAGAACCAGTAGCAATAGATTCAGATGATCTCAGGTGAATCCACTTGGCTATAGGGTCTCTGGGTAGGGGCTCCTCAAAGACTTACAAAACATTTTCCTGTTTCTGCTGGGCATTAGTTCTGCACTGTAATTAACTGTTTTGACTGTCATGGACTATTAATAACCACAATAACTGGCATCTCAATAACTGGAGTGTCTTAAAAACGTTAATTTCCCCTTACTTTAATTAAGTGCCCTACTTTAATTTCTCAAATTTTATAAACAAAATTTGTTTGTGAATTATTAGGCAATAAGACAAAAATTACATTGCTGCTATTGTGATTTATTATTGGTATATTATTTTTAAAAAAAATGTAAACATTTAAAATGTTTTAGCAAAATACATTGTTTACAGTAGTCAAAAAAACATGCATATGTTTAAATGTAACCACATTTTTGTGATTAAATGTATATGTAAAATGTGACCGAGCTGGTTTGCTTAGCACACAGAATTCCCTGGAAAAACGTGAAACCTGGAAAAAGTGATTGTATCAGCACAGACCATGTTTATTTCCTGATGCATTTAGAAACCATTTCATTACAGGGACAACATTTCCTGTTATGCATGAGGAATATTTCAACATTTAACCTTATGGGCTCAACTCATCCATGAAGAACCTGCTATCTTCTGCCTTAAGGCTTCTCATAATCCAAGCTTACTCCAGTCTGACTGTTCTTGCTAAATTGCTTTGCTAAATGGCAAGTAACCTGGCAAACCCAGAAGTGGCATTAGCTTGTAGCCTGAAGCAAGATTTTTGTCCTGATAGTTCCCTTTGATTTCTGACATAAAGCGTGACCTACATTCTGTGGTCTGGGCCTGCCTCGCTGTACAAAATCTACTTCTACTTTCTAATTTTATGCCTAATTTAATGGATGGCATGTTTTTAACTGTAGAATCAAACAAATGTGCTACACCGGTGCTGAGTTGGCGTGGATGTAATGCCAGTGAGACTAAAGCGATTATATTTTAAAGGAACTATTTCCTGCCTGTGAAATAATTCAACATGAATGTCAGCTGAGATTTTGTGGATCTAAATGTGATTGTCATGGAACTAACTGGAGAACTTTACGCTTTAAGGATTTGTTGATTTTGGAACGCCGCAGCCCTCAGTAATGGTTTTCCAAGGTCAACGTTATCACAGTTTCAGGTCAGTGAGTAACACTAACAGTCGTAAAAAAGGTGAGACACGCTTATGACAAAACTGAGATCTTCATTACAGAGCGGCATATACCAGCGGTGTGGATGTTTAGAGACAGCGTCAGCGCCTATAGCTTACTGTTGATATAAAAACAAAGTAGTGCTGCTTCACCAACAGTCCAAGCCGCAAGCCAGCCCTCCGTGTTTACAGAAAAACAGCAACCTCTCCAGAGTTTGCAGTTTTCCAGCAACAGACCAGCCCAAGTTCAGCTGGAAAACTGCACAAAAAGTTACACGGCCAAACCGCAGTTGGAAATCAAGAAAAACACGAGCATGTGAAGTGGGTGGATTTTGTGTTATTTCACACCGCAAGACATCATTAATCTTACAGGAGGTTTTAGTGATTCTTCGGACTCCTGAGGTTTTTATATGCCAGATATGTAATCCATATTTGCTCCGGCAGTTTGTAACATGTAAAACACGCAGGTAAACGATCGCCGCCTGAAAATCTGTAACATCTGCCGAGGATAGCAGACGCAGCTCCACTATTATCTGTGAGAGTTCTGAGATACGGTCTGTTACCTTGTCAGATGGAGAAAAATGTTTCATTTGCAGACATGGTTGTGTGTCTGGAGAGATAACCATTCTTCTGTCAGTCAGCTGTTTGTCTGGAAGCACAGACAGAGATAGGGGCACATTGATTAATGTTTAGAATGTAAATATTTATGTGAGGCGCATTTCATGAAGTGGTACAAACAACCAGCAGTACAAGAAGAGGGGGGGGGGGGCAATTGGAGCAGAATTTTTTACCACTCATAACATGTTGTATTTACCGGTACATAAATTCACAATTTTTCCTGGATTGCATTAAATCAGTACAACAGATGTTTTCTAACAGTTATTTTTTGTGCCTTTCAAAAAAATTGAAAAGTAACAAAAATATATACAAATACTTTCTTTATCTTTGGTCATTAATCCATCAATATTTAACTGTAGTTATGAAAATTAATGACTGTGAATCCGCATGTTGTGATTGTCCAGAATATTTGCAAACCTGCTGTAATATTTATGCCACAGTTTTACACAGAAACAAACACCATATTCTTCACATATGTTTTGTGTTTGGACTGAACTGCTATTATATGTAATGTGAAATGAATTGATCACTAGTATTAAATAACTTCAAAATACAATATTAACTAATTAACTAAATATAAACCAAACTGCTGCGCTATATAAGCTAATATATTTAAGCCTTTGGCGCTTTGCCCTATGGGACCAGTTAAGTACTTTGTAGTCCACCAGTTAAGCACCAGTTGAAGTCCTTTCAAAAGTTTCAGTAAGGTGTGATGTCATTAAAAGAACAGGAAAGATCATGTTCTGTCCGGAACGTTTCAGTTTGGACCAATGACAAAAGCAGTTAATGATGACATCATAGTTATAAAAAGCCTTTTCATGTGAGTCAGAGGAAAACGGTTCTATCTATTGTACAGTTATGTTTACAGATTACAGCTCAACATTTAACTTTCATATGATTCATGATTCCGTCTAGGCAGGTGGGGGGGGGTGGAAATATTAAAGGATGAGGGGAAGTGTATGAGGAGAGGGTGGGGTTCAGAACCGGGGTGGGAGTGAGGTGAGCTGAATGTACCCACAGTAAATCATAATTATGTACGGTCCTTGAGTCACACATGCTCCTCTATGCATTCATACACAGTAGATTATACTATTAGCAACTCACACCATGCTAATACCAATCACGATTAGGGATTCCCAACCAGTGGGACTTACAAAAAACTCATAAATTAGATAAACGTATAAATTAGAAAATAGTATTTTCTGATCATAACTGCTCTTTACATTTTTATAAGGAAAGAAAACAAAATAATGCATGCAAATAAACATATATGGATGTTGTTTGTAACCTAATATATGTTCTACTTTTAGCTATTCATAGTATCAAATTTTGTTTGACTGATAATATAATGGTATAAAAATGCTAAATGATTCCATAACTGGAATTAATAGGAACACATTTCTCATTTGTATTTATGAAGTGTATCTAATGGGCTACATAAGCTTTGGAAATGTGGTCTGTTGGTTTCCGAGTTGCTTCTGTGATGAGATCTCACATATATTTCCAATGCGTCTCAGCCATCCACCTGTCTCAGCTGTAAAGCAAATATCACCCTCAAGATCTTTCCTCAGTGTCTTCTATCCTATAAAAATCCTGTCAGGATGTAACACATGTGATGACCCGGGTGGGCGTATTGTTCTGGTGTTTATAGGGCCATGCTTTCAGATACAGATGCCCCTGACTGTACTACGCTTATAATCACCTGACCCTCTCTCTCCGCTTCACCCTTCTGTTGCTCGTCCAACATCCTGTGTGTACATATTAGGGTTGCAACGTCCCACTCAGGAGAACTGTTCAAGGAATACAATGCTGAGAAGGCCTTGCCTCTTTCCTATTGTGGCCTCGTTAGGGAAACGAAAGGGGTGTTCCGGCTGTTCTGACCCTCTGGTGTTTTTGCCAGGGCTTGTGTTCAAGGATTGCCTGGGAATGATTTCGTTTATCAACACTATTGTTGCAGGCATGGTATATCTTAATAATCTATCTACAGTATTACATGGATTACAGTAGAATTCCGAGGACTGGCAGGATATACAACTAGCTAAAGTGGAAACAATGGAAAAAATTGGACTTTAAGTCATTAGCTAATTCATAAAGGGGGATTTAATTGGCCACAATGATCTGGTGTGAGATTCATCCCCTGATGGATGTTCACAATACAGTGTGTTTGTTAGGACCTTTTTGCCCCTCACAGCTGACCGTTCTCATCTTGTAAGCCCACCCCTTCCCCTAATACCCCCAGCGTTCTCATCTCCTCACAGCTTGTATTTCTTATCTGCAGCCTGCAGACAGCTGTGCGTGTCATTGTGTTTGTCTGCGCTGACTGTGCGAGTGTGCGTTTAATGTGTATGCGCAGACCTGAACGCAGTTACTGTAAGCGGTTTGGTTGAACTCGTCTGTTTGTGTATTGTTGATGTGAACTGCTGTACATGCAAGGCTACAGAATTATGGGAAGTTTAATAAAATGAGCAAATATGTTGAAAAATCACCAGATCTTATTCATAGTGTTTGGAGACAGCTGACGTCACTGTTTATAATGAGTCCGGGAGGTTGTGAAATAAATGATAGTGCGGTTTGAGCCAAAAGTTATATTGTATGTGCGTGATCTAAACTGGCCTGAAATGAAATCAAAACAATAGATTAATTGATGATAGTTATTCGCAGCGTCGTCTGTGTACAATATACTTTTTAAATATTTATAGGAATCACTCAAAAATTAACTTTTCTTTCTTATGGGCTAATTCAAAATAAAAAACTCCTTAACATGAGCGATTTTGGGTATATTTTGGGGTAAATAAATCCTTTATGTTTTACAGTTTTGCTACCTTGTGATTTCTTTCAAATATGGGATGCGGCTTTCGGTGAGAAACATCCTGTTTATTGTGGCCTTCCTGGCTGAGGGATCTTCTTTGACATCACTTTATTGTTTACGGCTGGATTCAAGGTAAGCACTCATAGGGGTCACTGTCTGATGCTCTTCCTGATTTTAACACAAGTAACCTGTGTGTACCAGAGATTCCCACACTGTGTAGGTCACGAGTCTCGTGTGCGGAAACGTGTGCGCTGAACACATTAACATTGGAATGCTCATAATTAACAAAGCTTCTCCCCCCCTCAATTTGAGAATGTTTTCAGGTAAATATTTCAACATCCTGTCCAATCAGCACAGAAAATTGCACAAGTTACTTTGTGCTGGAAAATGGAAAAACATGTTTTTTTGTGGTTTACAATATATCAAATGTAATAGTTATTTAAAGGTTCAGTATTCCTTATTAAACTGTGAAAACATAATTTGAACATAAACGGTTATGATTACCAAAACATTAAAGCCCCTTTGTGGCATAAAATACTAACAGCCTGTTGCTTTTAATCATTATTTTGAAAAGGGCTGTTGTCACTTTTGCTAAGGAATGCATGTCAGAATCCATGAAAATATTCCACAAGGCATGAATAATTTCATGGGAAGGTATTCCAATGCATTAACACACAAATTCTCCCACACATGGAAATCTGCCAGCTGTATGTCTCCATTCTACAGCCTAACCTGATCTGGACCCCCAGCGTATGTTTATGGCTTTAGTATGTTAAGTGGTCCTGTTCCATGATGCATCCATTATTGGAATTGTTTCAGATTTTCTGTTTTCCAAAAAACAGTCCATTTCACTATGTAAGCAAAGCTAGGTGGAAAAAATAGGATCATTCTGTCTAAGTGATTTTATTAATTAACAGGACATTTAATAGTTTTATGTGAGTGTCATTTACTAAAAAAAGAACACAATTGTGTTACTGAGAACGCTCACATTTTTCTTTTTCTCTTTGCTGTATATCTGAAGGCAACTTATATCAACACTTGTGCTTGTTATCATTACTTTAGTATGAGAGTGAAGTGTACATCTAAGGCAGCTTAAGTTTCTTATTTCATGGAGGGTGTGTGTGGGGGGCTTAAATAATCCCACCTGAGTATCAACCCCCCCTTAATTTGTTTCCCTGCAACTTTGAGTCATTTTCCGTTTCTGCTTCACAATTCCTACTATTCCAAGTCTTTCAAAATCTACTCCCTTATTCCATCTTCTAATCTCCCCCATCCCCTAGTGCTGCTTCCTGAAGTCTCCGTGTGTTGTGCTTTTCAGAAGTTTCACATCCTTACATGTTGACCATTCAGCTCAGCTCCTGTTACTAACACAGGAGGTTGCGCACAGGAACATCTGTGTGATGATTATTTTCAGCCCTCACACAAGGTCTATTCCGTTCTCCTTTATTGTGTCGAGCTCCGGCGGTGATCTTCCGTGTTTCTCACCCTCCTCGCCTGCATCATTACCGCCGTCTGTATAGTACCGCGGTGTTTGGTTTCACAGCGTGATGTGGTGGATCTCATACCTGACAAATTACAGGAAGAAAACAGAAGTAACTGTAGACTCACAGAGAAATTATCTCACATCCCTGTCCTACAGAATCTGAGCGATGCTATATCTCAACATCTCCATAACCCCCACACCAGAGCCCTTACAAACACAGAAACACATGGTGCTTTTGGCTGCCCGTGTGAAGGTACAAAGGGGTGCGTTTGGGGGTGTGTTAACGATGCATGAATTTGGCACAGGTCCCGTCCTGTGCTTCACACATTTCAGCTATGATGCGTTTGGTCTCAGTTTTTTGTCAGCATCTGTTGCAGCGCGATTACTGCAGACAGACTTCTGCTGCAGCGACCGGTTACATAAACAGCATTTGACTTGAGACCTTTTGGAAGAAAATTTTGTCTGTAGTTGATCGCTAGCAGCTTCTCAGCTAACAGAGAAAATTCTCAAAATGTTGACTGACATTCTCTAAAAAAACATTCTATTAACGTTATCAAAACATTCTTGCAGTAACGCTAGTAGATTTTTTTTATCATTATATAGCAAATGTCAAAAATGTTATTCTAAAATATTTAGTGCAATGTTTTAAAAACATTATAGGATAAAAAATATTTTAACCATTAGAAAAAAAGGTTTTAAACATTCCTAGATAATGCAAAATTACATTTTTAACGTTTTTGTTACTTAATGGAAACATCAGGGAAACGATTTCATAACCTAACATTTTTGCTTTAAGAAATGTGAACAAAAAGTTTCTTCACAAATGTGATTTGGGATTTAAGTTTAAGTTTAAGTGAGGAGAAATATATTATTCTTTTTTTCTCTAAATGTCTTTTATGTTCATCTTATTTTTGTTGGATCTCTTAAACTTTTAGTTCACGTTACCCTCCACTCTGATCAATCACAAATAAATCACAAAAGCAAAAAATTAGCTGCAGGAGTATTAGGATGAATCCTGGGCAGATGGCTGTATGATTTCATTATTTCCTGGTTCTTTGCTGCACTGGTGCAAATGCGGAGAGGCTTGGCTGCGGTGTGCAGCACTGGCGAGGATGTGAGATACAGACTGGCTGTCAGAGCAGTTCAAGGTCGGGCTCGCAGCCTCATTTGCTTCTCATTAAGCAGTTGCAGGCGTGCTCAGCCATAGCAGTCCCACTTTATTTCCCCTTATTAGAGATTATATTTGCGTGCCAATGGCACAGGAAAACCAGTGTAATGTTGTTATTGTTCCATGAGGGAAGGAGCAAATTAAAGGGACTTGTGTTTAGTGGAACTGTTGCAGCCGTTGGAGGTCCTTTAGAGATGATCAGGTGTTGTTGAATTGCTTATCTGCATACAACCTTCCTAAAAGTCAAGTACCTTTCCCACAGACTCCGGCTGAGAGGAGCGTTTCCATGGATACACAGACTCCCAGTGACATGTGACCACAGGTCAATTCTGATCAACTCTCTCTTTATTCCTGTGCCTCTATCGCTCTATTTCCTTCGCTCGTACACTCTCCCTCCATTCCCAGCCTTACCTCTGAGCCTGGGAGCGGAATTCTGGGAACATTTTTCCATGTGAAACGCCGAGCACCAGTTGAGGGGTGTGACGCCACTGCATTGTTTCAGCCGGCGAAAAGAGGAACCGCGCGCGATGAGGCCAAATCCTGTGCACTCCAAAAAAACAGCCACTTTCTCACACTGGTTTCCTTCCTCGTTGGACAGCTCAAAACAATCCCATAGTTATAGGACCCGAGGAGTGTGAACGAGGAATCAACCACACAGAGAGCAAAAGGGAAGCGGGCCTTTTCTATCGGTTTATGCAGACTGTTTATGAGCCATTGAAAACAAACAAAGGGGCAACAACACTCATACACCCCCCCCCAACAGCGGCCAACTGACACCCACGCAACAAAGAGCGAATGGGCACTATATCACCGTGAAAAAACTAAGCTGGTCGGCTGCTGGCTAGTTTTTGTTTCACTCAAGCTGTCTTGTTGCAAAAACAATGAAAAATCTTTATCATGACAAACGGCTGGCTGTTCCTGAGGGCCTGTTTTGGTACTGCATTCTGTCTCTCTCTGTCTTTTTACTTGTTGTTTAGCTAAAATTTTATCTATATTGTCACCTGGGAAGATTCTAGAACATATCATACCAATAACAACATACCATAATACGAATAAATCCCTCATTTCTAAATTAACACTATCCAACAGCAAGGCAGCAGCTAGAGTTTTAGTGTGCTGGTTAAATTCAGGTAAAAAAATCACCAGAGAAAGTTTCACTGTTAGCATCATTACACCTGCAGTGTTTACTGACAACTATAATATAAATATTTATATATAATAAATATTTAAATGTAATAAAATTGTAAAATTAATTATAGTCAAACAACAGGTACATAGCTAAATAAAGTTATCATTATGATAAAGTTATCATTTTGATAACTTTTACAGTTATTTTTGTACTGTATTGTATTATGTATTAAACGCAATAAAATGCTTTGTAAAATGTATCTGTTTTATATTATGCAATATTTATTTAAAAAAATAAAAAACAGTAATGTGACTTACAATAAATAACAAAATATACAGAAATAGTACTTAAAATTTGTTCTTTAAAGTAAAAGTACTGTAAAAAGTGCTGTAAAAAATTTAAGGAAAAGCTTCAAACAAATGGGAATTTAAATTGGAATATAAACCCAAATCCAGACAGAATCCAGCAGATATCACTGCTGTGATGTATTACTGTGATTTTTTTCTATATTCTAGCTGTGATTAGGAATGGGGGCTGGATGTGGAGGGGCTGCAGTCCAATCAGGGGCATGAGGTATTCCCACTCGCTGGAGCGCTGGGTCTTCAGTGGGATCAGGAAAATTTCTCATCCGTGAGGGTAGAACCACATCGGCAGCGGTGGTCTGTCTCCGGCATCGCTGTTCTCAGGTCAGAAGTTTAATGAGTTCCAAATGTGTGTATGGTGGGGGCTGCATACGTGCCTCCCCCTGCGATGACTCAGAAAGCCCCCCCAAATCTTCCCCTCTCATCATCCTATTGTTTTTTTCTGCGATGCGTTCGGCACGTATGGAGACCACACTGTGCTTTCCCAGCTCTCGAATCATTCCTATATATGTATACATTTATGTATTGTGTATATATAGTATATATGGGTTGCATTGTCCTTGCCTTGATTTAACACAGAATTCCCAGAATGCCTTGAGGCAATGGGCTTCATTCATCAAATTCCTCTGATTAACCACTGATGTTCATGGCTGCGGGACTTCTGACAAGTGTCTATGTTATAAAGCACAAGCAGATGCCTTAGGCCCTTGAAGAGGAGCACTGACAGAGGTTTGCTTGTTCTGAAAGTAAATGTATGTTTACACTGAATGTATACCCGCTGTATATGGAAACAGAAGGGCCGAATAAAAACAAAAACAGCCGGGGCAGTGCAGCATTTCCTGGCCGGTGTGCGTGTACTGTCCTTCGTCTCGCCCCGCCCGAGGATGCTGTTCACACACACACACACACACACACACACAGGAGAGTGGGGGTTATGGCTGGGAAAAGCAGAGCCTGATATGACTAAAGAAGGGAGCGAGTTTGGAGGAAGCACCTGTTCTTCCGCGGCCGCTGCTGCTGCGTTTATCTGACCTCAGTCACTTCAGGTGGCTTCCTGGTTTGCGTCAGTTGCTTCTCCCTGAGGCCCGGCTGTCATTGGCCAACTCTGGCCCCTCCCTCCTCCTGCTGCCGCCACGCTCATTGATCTTGAGAAGGTTGTTGCTTCCTGGTTTCTCAGTGGACGGCGAACTGGTGGGTCTTTGGACCTGGGTGATGGGGTTTCTCCTTAATGGAAACACAAACTGACATTTACACAATAGTACACAAACACATTCATGCAACAACAACAAAAAACGACCCACACAAAGATTCTGAGATTGTCTGGATTCCATGTTTGCATATAAATAAATATATGGATAAATGGAAAAGTTGATATAGGAGAGTGAGAGGGATTCATTAAACACATACATATACTTGCAGAACAACCATTACAGACCCTTTTGTTTACAAGCAGGAGGGCATGTTGCCCATCGTTTCAAAACCAGGCAGAGCTGTTTCTTAGTTAATGTGACACAGAACATTTGGGAAATTAAATGATGGTTGCAAAGCAACAGCAAACACGCAGCTCATAAAAAACTACTTCCAACACACATATTCACCTCAGAAAATATGTTGGCTAGTTTTATGACGTGATTAACAATGCCATTCGTTTTTATGTGAAATAAACATTAAAATTATGCAGACGAAAAACCAGAAGGGGAGAAAATATGAGAAACTGTGTGATTTTTTTGCACTTAAGTCCTCAAATGGAAGAAATGTTTCATATTCAGATGCCTTTTGTAAATAAAACACCACAGTTGATCTAGCAGTGCTGACTGTACGTGTAAGAGTAATTTAATATAATCTCCACACTGTAATTCATTTACTGTGGTATCCCTTTATGGTCCTGAAGTGGCTTTTTCTGGTCAATTCTCAGGGGAAACACTTTTCTTCAATCATTTAAAGTATGGCTCTTTCAAAGAGTGCATTTGATTTTCACCAATTCTTTATGTCAAAAGTTAGTCAGTTTCTCTTTTGCCTTTTTCCCTGGCTTATGAAGTTTGAGCTTGTATTGAAGAGCCTAGATTAATGACATTTATATGTTCTTCAAACATGTAATCATTACATTTATATTTCTTTCTACTACCAAAAAACACCCAAATTATCTGTTATATCCTTCATGTTTTGCTGCAGTTAACATCTGCAATCACAACAACTGTAGAGACATCAGACTGAAACCTCAGGAAGACCTAATTAAGTCCTGGTCTTGAGTTTTATAAGGGGCATCAGACATGGAAGTTATGCCAGAGTGTCATCACTCATCCTGTAAATGCTGCTTCCTTGTGTCTTGTTTCCAGCAGGTGTTTCTCTCAAATGACTCCGCCCCTTTCCTCAAAGCCTCATAACATGTCTCACTGTTATGTCTGCTTGTGATAGTTGTTTGTGGGGCCATTTCTCCCTTTTGTTTTTCAAATAAATACCAAACATAATGACACTGAGTAACTGTGAGGTCATTTTCTTGATGGTTGTGGATTTGATGACTTCTGTTGTAGTAAATGCATTGACTAAAATGTTTGTTTTTTGGAGATAAATCTCCAAACCAAATCACTCTTGTTACTTCAGGGCCTAGCTTTGGCTAACAAACCGCTCTGCTAATTCCTAGGTGACGTTTGCTTTTAAGTCTCAGCAGAGGCTGGATTTGAATGCTCTCTGCTCCTTGTTCCTCTCACGGTTTTGCCCACATAGGAGAAAATAGACTCTTCATGGACTTATTATCCCGCCCATTAGCTGTGTGTCTTCATTGACAAAGCCTCGCTGATGGACGTCGAAGCCTCGTGCTCTTTGTGAATGGCTTTCTGAGGATGCTATGACCTTAAGCTAGTTCAATAGCTGCTTTCCTGTCATTACTCCCTCCCCCCTCCAAACCTGGCCTTCCCTTCCCTCTGTTTCATTTCCTTTCTGTGAGTGCCACGTTTTGTGGGGGTCTGATAACAGGGCACAGTTCCCATGGATATCCCCTGTGGGGGAGGGAGTGATATTGGCCGGGGCACAGTGAGAAATAACTACTACATATGTATTTTATAGTGAGTTACACAGATTGGCCGTGAACACAACTTGGGTCTCCAATTTACCAATTACACCAAATATAATAATGTCTAACTCAAAAATGAAAACGTTTTTTCTATTCATATAAAATAAATGATCAATTCCAGGTGTGGTTTTATAGTCAAGTTAAGTTTACTACTGTAATATGATTGGTTTATGAAAAAGGTATGTTTTAAAACAAACATTTATCTATCCATGTCTGTCCGTCTGTCTGTCTGTATGTCTACACAATTGAATGATATGATGTCATCGTGCAGCTAATGTATACATAACAAAGCCCATGTAGTTTATTTTTTAAGGAACTCTGTTGAAACTGCCAAGTAACTGTGTGGATAAAATCCAGGTCCCTCTCTACAAATAACCAAACTTTGTTTCTGGCTCATATTATGGTCTCTTCCTGTTACTCTGACATCAGCAAGCTTGCGTAATTTAATAATTATTATTATGATTATTTTGTCAGATGTCATAACCTCAGGGAACACTTGGCTGGTTTGTCCCCATCTTTATGTTTTGTTTTATCTCCTTTACATCTTTCACCATTGTTTCCATCATTACATAATTTTTGTGTAACACATGCAGTACCGCTAAAGGCTAAATTCCAGTAATCAAAAGACAGGAATTAGGGGCTTCTCATGTACAAACTGAAACCCCTGTGGAAATTTTGGAATTACAGGGTGGGAAAGACATAACCTGCTTTACTGTATTCCTGCATGTATAGTCTTGTCTGGTACACACTGGACCTCTGTGAAGACACCACAACCATATTCTAGAGAAATACAGCGATTTAATTTTAACATTTTATATAACAAGAAAAACATAATCCTGCACTAATTCTGCACAATACAGTGATAGTATTCAGGGATTAAAAGATATGTATTATAATACTACATGATTTCCATATGCCAAGCTATTTACAATTCACCAGAGTTTGTAGCAATGTCTTCATATCACCATGCAGCCATAATAACACATCGTGTTTGTATAAGTAAAGTCAGAGTTGAACTATATAGGGATCACGGATTGCAAGGGTTAAACTGTCATATATGATGGTTATGTGTTAAAAATGGTCCTAAATAGAATAAAAAATGATCTTAAAGATGATCTTAAAGATCATAAAGTTTCACAATTAAATACGGATCATATTTCTTTCAACTGAACAGTTCAACAGCAGACAGACAACATGCAACATTTTTGTGCTGAAACTGAGAAGGATAATTCGTCCTCCTGTCTAATATTAGCAAAACCAGCGAGCCTCTCTCCGCATTCCTCTCTATGGCGCAATGTCAAGAACAATAAAACCATCAATTTAAAACGTTTTTTCAGCTTGGATCTATTATTGCTGGCTGAAGATCCCATGGCATTCTCAGAAACACATGAAAAAAGGTCACAGAGCACGCAGTGCTTTCTGCACTGAGAGTGACTGAGCAATCAGGTGAACAACTGTCCCGGGAATCCGTCTAAAACGTGCTCTTTAAAAAACAAACACTGCTGAAGGCTATTAGTTGTGACTGTAACAATTTTACATCAAACATGCAGATCATATTAAAGAGGTCATCCTGTAACCGTTTGTCGATAGTTCTCATGCTCCTGACCACACATCTGGACGGCTGTCAACGTGAAAAAGATTCAATATGGCACAGTTTGCTTTCTCAGAACCACTTTGACCTAAACATTTATGTGGTAATAGAGAGAGAAGAACTCAAGGCTTTGTGAGGGTTTGAGTACTGAACCGTGGCTGAAGGCAACTTGACATTAATAATCCCCATTCAGAGCTGAAGTGATGCATTTTTTTCATTGTTTTTAATAAGAGACTGTATTTCTTGGCTCATATATTGTACAGCCACACATACTTGTATGTTTCTGTTTGCATTGCTGTGTTTGTGGTAGTTGAAGCCTCTGGGCACGACTGGGTTTAATCTCTCATTTACATTATCACAAACTCCCTCTGTTCTTGTTCAAGGATATATAAACCCCCTTCTTTTTCTTTTTAGCAGGCTAACGTACCACAGAAGGTTTTGTTTATTAACAACACAAGTAAAATCTAGAGACACTTAGCACATTCATAGCTTTTGGCGCTAACATAAACACCCAGCAATTATTATGGTTTTGAAAAAATCTAAATGTTTAAAATGTAAAAGGTCTGTTCTAAATGGTAGCCATCTTACAGAGAATGCAATCCCAGAATGCATTGCAATGAGTGAGTGCCAAAAAATTCCAAATCCAAGATGGCAAACAAGGCAAAAGTAATTTTAAATTTAAATACTGAAAACTATTGTTAAACATTTAAGTACAATTAAATGTATTATTTTAGGTAAAATTTGCACATGCTATAATTATTTAAATATTGCTATTACCTATTATTATGTTTAGCTTTGGCCCCATAATGTTTTCAAACTCCAATTAAAACAATTGTAACTCAAAGTCTAACATGCAAAGAACTATAGGCAGCAGGACAGCTATATTTTGCAACAAAGCTTTCTTCGCCCAATATTGATATTATTTTTGGCAAGACCTTTCAGTGTGATGATTAATCTTTGTTATTTTCAATGTTTCAATCAAATCCATTCATTATTTGCATGTATGCGTCTGTGACACATTTTCTTTACAAATAGATTAATCTCCCTGTTGCCACAGTGCCCAGATGAGAGATGTTTATGAAATGGTATTATGCAGACAGGGCCACCCAGTGCCTCTGTTTGTTTCCATCTGTATGCAGGTGCACTGGGGAAAGACAGGCCAAATGGATTGGAAACACAATGGCAAACTGGCATTAGTGAAACTGTGGAGAGGGACCAGGTGCAGTCCAGAGCTGTGTTCAGTCCGGGTGGGTACATAAACAACCCCTTAAGTGAATACAAAATGGCATTATGGGATATTTTAAAGTATATTGATAAGTACTTAATTGCTTTACTTAAAATAAAATAAGTGCAATATATTTTACAGTAAGCAGTAATGCTAAATCCAGAACAGACAGAAGCAAAAATGCATTTGAAAAGGCTTTGCATTTATCCCAGAATTTCCAGATTAGTTCTGCTTATTTATTTAAAGGGACCGCATAGCCGCTCGGCACGTTGCACAATTACAACACTGTTTCTACTCTCACTGCCGTTGTGTAGCACCAGCATCAATAAAACATTCATGGAAGAAAAATAATCCAGGATATCACAGTGTCTAAACTGCCGGTCCATTAGTTTGTCATGTTTAATGCATAAAGCAAGCAGGTTCCATTGAAAAGCTTATTCTATATGTATGAAACTGTATAATACAGTATAAAAATGCACAAAAAGATAGAATACACATGATGCAACCGCTTGTTTCCGCACACATACTCTTTGGCAAAAAGCCATCGGGATTGTAAGTGTTTGTGCGACACCTGCAACTTTCTGTACGTGTGTCCTTGTGTGTTTGCACCGCTGTGCCAACCTCCCGGCCTTTGAATGTTGATGGTGATGACAGCTCTGAGATGCGCCGTTTATTTTTCCACTATTTTATCGTAAATACAGCTCACAGCTGCCAAAGATGTAAAACGGTTCAGAGACCCATAAGTGAGAGGATGAGTGAACATGGGCTGTAGAACATGCTGGGATTGGATGTCTTCTGTATATGTGAGGTTGCAGAAATCAATGAGGTGAATGATAATGAAGCTCTGAGCCTGATTGCCTGATGATAATAAAGACAACAGGGACGCTACAAAAACAGGCTCAAACTTGTTTGGAAAGCTGTGAACACCAATAAACATTATAATGCATGCAAACATGCAAACACCAGTTTATGCCAAATATGGACAATATTTTTTGGGAATTCTAGCCAGTAAAAGTACCTTTTATTAGTTATTGTTTTATATGTGAAACAACAGTTTCAATGTCTTGAAGGTTTTAAAGGGCAAATATATATCAACATATGAATATCCTGCTCACTTTCACGCCATAGTTTAATCATAACTACATTTTCATTTATGCAGAGAACTATCCCTTTACAATTATCATAAAATCATATCAAGTCATTCAAACGGTATATTTTTATGGTTACTGTTTGGAAGACATTTATTATGTCATGTAGCCTTGATTTATGCCCAGTGTTTATGTTTGGACGTTTTTGTTCACTTTTGTCCTACTTCAGTCTAGTTGTTTTAAGCGATGGATGGAAACCAGGTGCTCATTTAACAATAGAAAGTCTTTTAAAGTTTTGGACATAACTCAGACTGACAGAGTGCATGTGTATGTTCAGCCTGGCATGCAGCTGTATCCGTTTGTGGGGAAATTTTAAGCTTAGTCAATTATATTACATCTGTTTCCACCTGAGCCCAGTATGAGGGCATCACACCACAGACAGTGATGTGTTTAAATTCTGTGACTCCATGTTCAGTTATTTTTTAAATAAGATGTAGTGCTGTGTGGTAATTTTTAAAGTGAATGCATTTGTTAACCCAGTCAAACTTGTCCTATATTGTGGACCAATGACACCATTGAAACACCTCAGGGCAGAGAAATGTTACTGTGTCTATAATCCAATTCCACTCAATGGTCACACATTTTTATGATTAGATTAGGCTAAATCCTAACACTGTAAAGGACTACAGAAGTTGATAAAAACCTGTTGTAGTCAAGTGCCATTGTTCACCACACTGGACGTAAGTCACAAATCACTTTTAATCTGATTAATTTAAGACTCTAAACTGAATGCATTTTGAAAACAGTTCATACTAAATTCATACTGTTATGTTTTTT
>JBAJNP010000283.1:0-109219 GCA_036877545.1 Yasuhikotakia modesta
GCAATGGTCAGCAATAACCACAATTACACAAGTCTAATCTGAAACATTTTTCTTGTAACTTCTTTGAATACTGTTCACTGTAGGGCATAATTGTGATAATATGGTTTTTGGTTAGAAATACTACTTAAATTTAAAGATTTATGTGTAAAGTAGGAGATTCCTGAACTAAACTTTCTGAACAGTTTTATGGCTCCTCTTCCTGAGCTTGTGTAAATGCTCATAAAACCAGCCCAATGGCCACAATTAGACAGTGACACACAGGAAACAAGTTAGTTAAACAAAACCATGCTTATCACAGACTCTGTGAAAGCAATTACAGTTACGAAAGAATGACATTCTTATTTGGTCCCTCTGTCTCCCCAACCCCCACATTCACTTTCTGCCTCATTTAGAATGGGGTGATTGAGGGGGATATCCCACCGAACTGAGTTTACAGGGTTTAATTCATCTGATACTGGGCATGGGCTGCTTTTTTTAGTGAGGGAGTGGAGATGAAAGACAACGCTGAGCATGCAGGAGCCCTGCCTCAGCAGGACAACAACATTCAATTACACATCTCTACTGTAGAAGATATAAACATATACACAAACAACACATGCGTTTTAGGGATAGTTGATTGAAGAGATTGAACTGTCCTTTACTGTGTTTAAGACAGGTGAGCTAAACAATTGGTTGAAGTAATATTTCTTTAGAGCTTCAGTTAGAGATCTTGAGGTAATTTTGCATTAGTGAAAAGTGTAAAACAAGACTCATTAAAATAAACTGAAAGTGCCTGTTGCTTTGATGTGACAATGTATAAAATAAAAACAAAAAAATGTTTTTATTTTTGGTTAGGGTGTGTTTTGTTTACACAGTATATTGTGGTCACAGACCACCATCTTTGGGAACATGCACACATACATGCCGGAGGGGGTTTAGGTCAGAAGTGTCAAGAGAAGTGTGTGCAGTCGAGGACCAGATGTTACATATAAAATGCAAATGCAAGGGCCTGTGCTGCTTCAGTTTGAATGATCTATATTAGATTGATCTTGGGACTTTTGTCCCTCTATGCAATACTGAGCAGCACCTAATAATTAAAAGCCATCAGAAAGTCTCTTTTACATAAGCAATCAGGCAGTGATAAGATCTACCACAAGAACCCACCCCCTGTGTATGTGTACTTGTTTGTAATTAAAGGTTGGAACATCTATTTTTATACATTTGTAACAACTTTAAAATGAAGGGGTTTATAGTGCAGGTCATTAGAGCCCATTGACACCCATGTTAAAGTGGTGTAAGGTCACCATTGGTACACTCTTAAAACAGTTCACTAGCTGTGCTAAAAATACCCTGGACCTCAGCTTAGCGTGGAACTGCCTCTTCCTTTTATCTATTTTAAAGAACCTCTCATGTATATTTTTATAGCATTTCCTTTGGGTTTTGTCCTCCCACTCTGTTATCGTCAATATAAACTCAAACCTGATGTAAAAATAGATTATCCCTCTCTGCACAGTGTGTCACACCTCAGGAATCTAGAAGAAAATGGAAAAAAAAATCCATAGTTGTTCATTTAATGACGTTTTGGCATGTCTTTTAAATTGTAAAACTAAACATATTGGCTGAAATTTCATATTCCAATTTTTTTAAATGACCAAATATTTAAACAAAATAACAAAAAAGCACCTGCCTCTCTTTCTCTCACACACACACTTTCCCTGTCTCTAGTAGCGTGTGGCTGGATGGAGATTATTAGTATTATCGTGTGCTGCTTGACTCCAGTGACCAACACAAGCTCAGCACCTGTTTATTCCCTCAGGCGCTTTAGCTCCAGGACAGCTGCTTCAGGGGTGTGAGGATGTATGTTTGTGTGCAGGAAGGGATGAAGTCCAGGGCTTGTAGATGAGAGTATGTGGGGGCAGGGGCCAGATGGGATCTAGAGGAGAGAAAAAGGGGGGATTGGGGGGTATATGTGTCTCTTGTGTGCATGCATGCATTTGTCTGAAGAATTGCCTCACACAAAAGGCACGACTGTGCGAATGAGTAATGACTCTATACAAACTTAGGGTTGATGGGGGTATTGTGGATGCTTGGACCCTGCAGAGCTCCAAGGTGGCAAACAAGGTCAGAGGGGGCTGAACTATATGTCCCAGTGGAGGACATGTGTTAGAAGTGATAAGATGAAGCTCATGTCTAATCAGCAGTGTTTAACACAATACTGCTACCAATGTGCTAAAGAACAGGTGGGTGATAGTATGATTCTGTTCAGTATGTCCAGCAGTACAAAAACTGTAGGGGAGCAGAGGAGCAACATTTAATCTTAAAGGGATAGTTCACCCCAAATTGAAGTTTGTCCATCGTTTACTTACCCACATTTTATTCCAAACCAGGACCTTTTTGTTTCTGAGTTGGTAACCAAACAACAGTGGCACCCATTGATCTCCATTGTATGGACACAAAACCACTGAGAACATTTCTCAAAATATCTGCTTTGTGTTCCACAGAAAAAAAAAAGGCATAGAATTTGAATGACATTGAGGGTAAATTTCCAGTATGAACCAGTATGTTTATTGTAGTGTTCTGGGACAGTGTGAGACTATAACTGCTGAGTGAAACCATTTGTAAGAACTGTCACTAAATCTAAATTTTGGAATGTATTACTAATGCGATGACTTCATGGCAGTATGCTGTGAGTGACAGGTACAGAGAGATAAACAAATACCTCTGCCAAGAGCTATGTGTGTGCAGGTCTGGCTATTCTTGTTAGTGCCAAATCTTAAAAATATCCTCGCAAATGAAGTAAAATTAACAAGATCTAGTTTTGACTTTAAATTTGTGTGAAGGTTAGATTTAGGGAAAATATAATTTGTTTGGCTTTAAAACAATGGTGTGCTTGGAAATATAGTGAAACACACTTCTAAGTGTGAGTGTGTATGTCTCTGTCTGTGTGTTCACGAGTCTACCTGAGAAATCTCCATAGGGTGTGATTAAGACATGTTTTATTGCCAGCCTAAGTATTGTGCTGTGTGGACAGCCGTCATACCACGACAGCATGGAAATTCCTGGCAGCACGGCACAATATAATCCAAGTTTCTGCTCTTTTAAATCCATCAATGTGTCCGCAGACTCAGACAGATCCAAAACAGAGCCCTCCTGTCATGCATTAAAACTTTAAACTCTTCAGGAAGACCTTCCTGGTAAAAGTTTTAATGCTCAATCACTGTCAGCAGCACTGACAGTTTAAAGAAAAACCACATAAACATAAAGACTAACTATTATATTCGACCTCAGTGTTGAGCTATAATCTTTCAGCTGTGCAGAAACAAATTAAAAGCCCCTTAATTCAACGCATTGTCTTGCTTTTAACTTGCTTTAACCACAATGGCATGTATCCATTTCTTACATCTGTAACAATTATGTTGAAATGCATTTATTATGGTACAGTCACTTGTCATTTCAATTGTAGAAAGGCACTAATAAGCTCGTCTCAGCTGTGTTAAATCTGGTCACCCCTTAGTCAACACCAGGCCATACTCCAAGGTTACGTAATTTGACACTCTGGATTTGTATTATTGAAGGAGTGTGCTGTATTGCAAAACCACTGGTGACTCACCATGTGTAGGCTTCTATATGAGTAACATGGACTAACAGATTGCAGACCCTGCATATTGTGACAGATATAGGCTGTAATTGCTTTACACCCATGTGAAGATTACAGTGATTCACGTGCTGATGTGTGCTCAAGGCTGGACGCAGCATGCAGATCTGACTCTTCTATTGTGCTGAGCATGATACATGCTGGTCTTAGCGCACATGAGTCAGTACAAGATATTATATTGAGGGCAATAAAACATGAATGAGCAAGCGCTGACTAAAATCTAACAATTGAATGCTGACAATGCTTTTATCACTTAGTCTGTCATTTGAATTTGTATGCAAGTTAAAGATGCAATAATTAGTTTAGCTTGGGGGAAAATGACAAAGAAGAGTTTTTTTTACCCATGCACCCGTGTTTTAACAGTAACTCAATCTAAGGAGATATGGGCAGCTTTGATAATGACGAGGGCCAGTAATTTTTGCCATTTGAAACAAGGGGCTAGTATGCCAATTTACACTCATAAAATGGGAGACTTAATGTGTTTATGTGTTTTTTTTAAAAAATGTTAACTATAAACTGCAATTATGCTTTTATAATATAAATGCTCAAGTTCATCCATATGCAAATGTAAATGTAAATCTCAACTGCAATAAATGTACATAAAACAAATGTACAAAGTATACGACCGTATACGGCCTGCGGGCCGCCAGTTGCCCGTCCCTGATCTAAGGTAAAATCTCAATAATACTACTCTGTGCTATTTATTAGATACACAAGTTTGTCAGCGACATCTAGCGCTGAAAGTTTGCTGTTGACGTTGGCACGCAAAATGTCACGCAAAATACATTTTTATTCATGTGCATATTTATTTATTAGCATTTCGTATCTATTCATCTGAAATGGTTCAGAGAAAATGTAAATTGTAACACAAATCCCTATCAACTTTTATTTTTGGTAGGCTGGCTGTCAGACTGAATTTAGCGTGAAGAGATGCAGGACTTCGCTCAGCACTGGTGCTGTTGGGTGGGGTCTGAAAGCAGCGGTTTAAAAGGGGCTTGAATCAGCTTTACAAGAGGCCTTTAATCCACAGTTAAACGCTGTTGATTTCCAAGTATTATCTAAATATTGCAGATTTTACAGGAAATAACAGACTTTAAAAATATGACAAACAAATATGGAGACTGCACAGTCTAGCCTCTTCACATTCTGACTCACGGTTACAGAGAATACACACAAACCATTACAGAGGAGCCCGATTGCAGAATACTTTTCTAACACAAACATTTATTTACTTAAGGAAATGTCAGTATACCTTTCAATCTGTTAACATAGTTATGTAATGCGTAATGCATACACTTTAACAATGATCGCATACAGTCAAGAAATGTACACCGTACCTAAAGCATGTGTTTTGCATAGTGGACCTAAAGAAAGGATTTTTATTTTAGGGTCTGTAGCTTTCAGAGCGCAGATGTAAGGTAAGGCACACGGGAAAATCGCTGACAGCATTTCATTAGACTGTGATGAACAGTTCAAAGTATCTCTCACATATCTAGGCAAAAAACTCCAGGCATGTGGGTTGAAAATATTCATCATGGTTAGGCAGCGTTTATAAAACCGTGGAAACATTTCCAGTGTCTGCTAGTATAATTTAGGAGATTAAACAATACAGCACAGTTATAAATCACTAATGTATCACACAGCTATTTGGGCTGAGCTCCAACTCCTCATGAATGGAAGCAGAAACGGCAAAGGAAAACATCTGAGGTTGCTTGGCTCCAGTGAGCGTTCACATCTAATGTGTCTTCCAGGAAAATATTGACTAGCTGCGTGGCCGGTAGCCAAAACACGGTGCCAGAGGATTGTCCCTCTCCCTTCAAGAGGTTATTACTGACATGCTGTATGTACAGATGCCGCTAGGTGGCAGCAAGTGCCGATAATTCATGCATTTTATACATCTTAATCCCTCCACACACCACAGCCACTAAACAAGAGATATGGTAATCGGATATAAAAATGTATATAATTTCATTTTGTTGTTAAAATTATGATTTGCATTGGATCATTTAGAGATCTGACATGCAGCGCAGTAGCTACAGAAAAAAACAACAAAAAATTAAGGTAACAGAATGAAGGACATTTTGATATCATAATGGTAAGTTAGTATTAGAGACCTTAATCATATGGAGACACTTATTTTAGTAGTTATGACACTTTATCCTTGAGGGACCCTATGACAGGCCTGACATACTGCTTCAATAACACCCCAGTATGAGAAAGAGGAACAGGGAGCCATTTTAAGAAGGAATGCCCCCTGCTCTGGTTTCACTGAGAGAGAGATGATGATGATGTGGCAGATGATGATGAGAGATTTTGATGTGACGGTAGAAGAATGGTGTTTAAAATTAGCTTTCAAAAAATTGTTATGACAAAATCTTACAGATACTAATGTGCCTTGCAATACAGTTTTTGTGATAGGAAGCTCAATAAGTCACAAATATTTTTGCCATTAATTTATATGGTACAAAAAGTTTTATTATTATTTATATATTTATYATKAWTGTTGTCCGTTATTCCATCTCAGGGACAACAAATTCTCTTCATGAATTTAAGAGTGCATATGCTTACCCTCCTTCTCTTCATATGTTAGCATTGTGCACATACATTAGCATTGTCTAAAGCTTGTGTTTTGTTAAGTACTCAAATAACTGCCCGTCTTCATATATATCAATATCATGCTCATATATTTCCTTTAAACCAAAAGTGTATTACTGTATGTATTGATTATTCAAGCCTGTGGGGAGAACAGTATAGATTATGGTAATAAATGTCAGAAAGGCAGTGTGTAAGAATATAATTATTTTATAACAATTATATTATTGTAAAACTATAGGGGTTAATGCAAATTTGGCACTAAGACACCAGATGTGTGTGCATATGTATGTGTAAGAATGTTTGGTAGAAACAAGCATGTTTAGCTGAGGTTAGTGAAAGTAAAACTGATGAGAAATGTCTGGCTGTGCGTGGATGCCCAGTCTAGTGTGGAGCCAGTCCGTCTGCCGGCCGACTGCCCTCCTGGAGACTCAAGAACATCCGATCCTCCTGTGGAGAGAGAGAGAGTGAGACCAAAGGTGAGAAAATAGAGAGACAGAGACAGAGGGGGCTGGCTGGGGTGGATTGCATCCTAACACTTTAATTTGCAGTATCTCATTTGTACTAGCATTTATAATGCTCAAATTACAACTCAGAGCCAATTCAAAGAAAAACATTGTCACACCTTTGATAATGTTTAAATTATCTGGCACAATGGCCAGATAAAATATGAATATACATCACAGTGAATAGAATTATTTATTTGATATTGCTCAGCTGGTAGAGCATTGTATTAGCAGTTGTGAGTTTGATTTTCAGGGAGTACACGTACTGACAACAAACTTAAATGTACTGTAAGTCAAAGCCAAATGCATAAATGTAAATGAATCCTACAGAAACTGAAAAGTTAGTTAATTAAATGTGACACGCAGCAAAGACTCAACGATGCATGTAAAACCATCCAGGTAATTTGACAGTTAGTAACTTTCTAAGAGATACACAGCCATGCACATCACTTCATACACATCAGAAATTAAATGAAGAATGGATTGTCTTTATTTATCATGTGGCCTGTCTGAGACAGAGTCTGATAAATACTGGAGCTGAACAGTAGAACTGTGGCTGCTACAATGGGGACCATATTGATTTCTCTGCTGCAGAGCTATTGACAGGAAATACTGGAACGTCTTCAGTGGCTCAACTGTGCACAATAATATACAGCTTATACTTGCAGTAAATGGTTCATAGTTCTATAATCCTGCAAGTCTAAAATGTAACATTTGAAAAATATACAATGAAGAAGCAGAAACATATATTTATCCACAAAAGCAAAAAGGTTAAATAAACCCTTTTAATAGTAACATATCCAATGAGTTGAGGCAACTGAAACTGCTTTTAAATTTCAAAAAAGAAAAGAGAAAGAGACTGTGTGAGAGACAGAGAGAGAGAGAGAGAGAGAGCAGAGATGAAAAGGAAAAGAAAACAGGGAGAAGTTTTCAAAGAAGTGAAGGGGTAGGGAAATGGTTTTGGC
This sequence comes from Yasuhikotakia modesta, assembly GCA_036877545.1. Taxonomy (NCBI): domain Eukaryota; kingdom Metazoa; phylum Chordata; class Actinopteri; order Cypriniformes; family Botiidae; genus Yasuhikotakia; species Yasuhikotakia modesta. The sequence goes on from JBAJNP010000283.1 coordinate 7,698, forward strand.
TGCGTTTCAGCATTTGGCCTAGCAGTGTTGCATTTGTAGGATGTTTAAGGAGAGGGCTGTCCTGAGCCAGGCTTTCAGTCTCACTATAATTACTACAGTGGCTGACAGACATAGTGCTTAGAGAAACAAAACAGAGACAGGATTATGAATAAACACCAATACGTCTACACGCCAAGGACACTACACACATAAATGTATACATCACAGACATAGGAGCATTACAAACTTAGATACATAGACTTTAAATAATGTAAAAGTTATATTGACCACTGAGAGATTTAAAGGAAGGAAAAAGGGTGAAAGAAAACAAAGCCCAAATATTATATTTAGATAATTACCTGTTGACAGAATGATTTATGTTGCTGTCTTCTCTTATTTTAGCAAATATGCTTCATATTTTGAGACTGTATAGCAATAAAGAGAAAATGGGCCCATGTGGAGAAATGAATCAGTTGAATCAAAAAGTAAATTACTTAATGTATGTGATTCCATGATAGCACGTCTCTGTATTTGTCTCTGTATTTGCTGTATTATCTCTGTAGTTCCTTTAAAACTTGAATATGCACAAGAGAGCCTTAATTCATAAAGTTTTTTATGAATTCAACAAGCATGTCTTTACAACCACAAACAATTTTACAATGTCACTGCCTTCAGTTATAAAAGGAAAAGTTTGTTACAATGTTTATGTACAAAATAAAGTCTCAGTTAAATTTGTTATGGTTTCTGCATTGTGAAATCTGACATGTTTAAGGAAAAAAAGAATTGTTTTAATTCATTTAAGCTGTCTGTCTTTATTTTCTAGTGCTGTTTCCAGTAACTATTTCTGGAGTTAGAGTAGAATCAAGACTTTTTAGGAAAATCAACTAGCTTAGATTTACAAAAGGGCAAGTCAATTCTCTACAAGTTCTCAAATGAATCCCAAACTGGTATGATCTGGTGTGGTTAAAAAAGAATTAGAGCAGCACTGGCTGAGCCAAAATCACCACACTCAGAATCCAGTTCACTGTGAGGTCAGCCCACCATGGAGTTAAAAACACCACAGCAGAAACACAGCTGAGAGCCATTGTGACAGAGATCCTGCTTCTCTAATATGACAAATGAGATCAATTAGAGACAATAAACCCCTGCAAACATTCATGCTTACTCATATACAGAAACAGACCTTAAAAGCCTATTATATTTGATGTTGACTGCACTGTTTTAAGCCTAATCGCATTCACCACTGAACCTGATAAATTAAACTCTGATGAAAATGAAATCTATTCAAAACCTCCTTGAACAGCAGCCCTGACGCTTGGGGAGACAAACATGCTTAATGCAAATGCCTCCATTCACTGAGACCTTCTCCAGATTTGTTTCCATTTCCCTGCACATATACAAATGTTCAAAGGTGGCAGTTTTTTCTCCTCTGTCTCCACAATCATAATATGGTATTCACAGGGCTGAAGAATGTGTCTGGAGCTGGGCGGCCGGGGCAGCATGGCGCAGGGATAATGTCTATGTTGCTTTCTGGGAGTCCTTATTTAAAAGGGATGAGGTGGGGCCAGGCAGACTGCTGAGTAAGCTAGCCGCTACGCGGTCGCCCTCTAGAACAAACAACAGCACTAAAAGAAAGCTTCCCCAGACCCCAAAGAGCACAGTCCTGCATTACAACACTGAATAATAAGAGATCTGACATTTAATATAATGTGTGAGCCCAGTAAAGTCATTTTGTTATTTAAAAAATGTAATTAAGATGTTTTATTCTGTCTAGACTATCAGAGTTTTTCGACATGGCATTAGAAACCCTTCATGTCTTGCTCCACTGGAAAATAAAGCAGTTCAGTTAAAAGGAACTTACAAATTATCTTCATCCTGATCTTTAAAAAAAACAGCATCTAAAATATTCCACTCTGGCTTTTTAAGTTTTTGTAATGCAATAATAAATGGTGCTGGTCTTAGTTATAAAAGCTGGATGAACATTAAATCTCTGTCATCAAGTCAAAATCAGATTAATTCATCATTGTAAAGAACATTGATTTAAAGGAAAAATGGAACGTAGTTTATTGCAATAGTTAATTTATCACATTTTAATATAAGCACTAATTAATTTAAAAACTTTATCTAGCACTCTAGAAAAAAACTGGTAGATACTAATCCTTCATATGTAGTTAGGATATTAAAATGTAATGTGCTAATAAAGTACTTTATTTTAGTTATTTTTTATTAGATGCCTAATAATCCTGTGTTTATACTCAAGCAATATGCATGTACTGCATCTACTGTACACTGATTGTGGCATATCAAAATGTCTGTAAATGTACAATTCTTACAGTCCCATATGTACATATAGGCATTTTAATTATTAAGTACTGGATCAAGAATTCTAAGCACAATATTGAGAAATCAATTTTGCCAGAACATTTAGTTTTACAGTAAGTCACACTTAATTTTCCAGTGGTTGCTGAATAAATAAAAGCAGCTTATTTAATCAAGTTTAGTGTAAATTTTCTGGTAATAATAGAACATTTTAACACACAGATATCCAAAGTGCATTTCCTCTGTTTTTATTTCCTCCGTTCATCCATAAAGACACTGCACCATACATAAATAATTATGTTGTAAAAATGACTCAGTATTTACAAGTATTTCATATAATACGTTTATATAAAACTTTATATTAAATTTAGATAGATTACATTTGGGATTGTGGCTGTGAGTGTTTGTAGGGAGTAAGAATGATGTATGTATATGTTTGCAGTTTGTTTGTGTGTCCTGTAATGCTATCTGTGGTTATTGAGCAAAATCTCCAGCCAGCAGGGACATGATGTAATAAACTGTCTCGAGTAGCACGGTCCCCAGCCCTTGGCAAAACTGATCCTCACGCTGTTCGGGTCGTAGGGCCCTTCCGGGTGCACCAAATCGCCAGGGGGTTGAATTTGGCACGACTTCTCATAGTCAAAAACTTTAATGGAGTAGCCTGGCATGACTCTCCTCACAGTCAAACTCAGGTAAGGGTGATTCTCTAAAGTTGGTGAATTCACAAATATTGGGTGCTGACTGCGGTTATAGGCCCAAACTCCATCGGGCTCTTTGCTGAGGAGGATGCCGTGTCCAATTTTACTGCGGGTGCGCTGGACGGAGGTGGAACGGGGAGAGAGGGGGAGCAGGCCCAAGCAGAGGCCTGTACCCTGAGGTAGGTCATAGAAGATGCTGAGGGAAGCGTCGTGCACTGGGTACAGACGACCCACGCGTGTTCTGAGCTCCCAGTATGCCACGTTACACCAGTGGTTCTGTGCCACAGATGAGAGAGACATGTTGCCATCTAAAAAAAGAGAAATAACATAGAGGAATGGTGAACTTAAAGCTAAGAACACAAAACACAACTTGAACCGCAAAACCCATATTTTCTAGTCCTCCTTCCAAGAAATGAGGGTGCAGTATTTTTTGGTAAACGTTAGGACGAAAGAATGTCATATGTCAACTCTTTTCTAACGAGCAATATTAAAACAATTTATTGCACAGTTACATCAGGCTTTGTAGTTCTGAAAGCCACTATTGTTCCAGTGGAGTGTTCTTAAGCATAACCACAGTTATTGTTACAGTAAAGCACTGTCGTGCCAAGTAATGTCAATGTTTTGGGCACTTTCATATATCAACTCTCTTATTCTTTTTGAAGTTACACAGAGCATATTAATTCTCACAATCTCAAATCCTATCAGAGAAGAATTTGAAATTGAAGAAGCAACAACCCCCACTAACAGGCCCAAATCTGTCATCTCTGACTCTAACACCCCCCGCTCTTGCCCCAGCATTCCTCTCTCCCCGCGCGGGGCCGACTGGGGCCCCCATCTCCCCCTCCCGGGCCAGCATTCAGCTCTCTGACCACTCAGTAAAGGCTTGCGACCCCCTGACCCCCCAGCCGCCAGCCTATCCAGTCTGATTAACTCAAACACAGACTGATGGCATTATTTTGCTTCACAGGCTCTATTGAGAGAGAAGATCTAAAGCCCTGGGCCTGTGCCCCCATTCTGCTCAGTCTCAACCCTCTGTGGCCTAAACAGACAGCAGAGAACACACTGTTAATGAAGTAAGTTTTGTTTAAGGAGGGGTCCGGAAATACGCAATCGTTATCTGTAATTCTTTGGTCACTGACTCAGTAAGTGATTTTAAATATATAATAAACATCAATGATCAGAAAGAGAGACAGTAGCAGCAGATTACCAAAATGTACCCAGAATTTCAATAAATTTCTTTTAACTCTTTCCTGCTTGTTTTAATAAACACAATTGGAAAAATGTAAACAATGTACACAAATTTATCAGAAAATCCACAAATGTATACGTGCTCTATAAATGTCAAATGTAGGATTTAACATATTAAACTTTGAATGAATGCTAAAACAAACAAACACGTTGTGTGCCTGCATGCACAGTTGTTAGTGTCTGCAAAAGCATTCTTGCTTCTTGTGTGCCTAGCCTAAACCAACACCACAAAAAGGGGGAGGAAAGGATGGAGTCTTATCTGTCCTGCTGTGCCAAATATTAGATCTCCCTCCACATATTAGACCCTTCCACTGAGCCAGTGAGCTTAGAAGGGTGATAACAAAAATGCCACAATGTGAACTGCCAGAGAACTCTAGAACACTTCCAGTATTTTTACTATTCTAAAACAACAGAAGTGGTTTAAATTGTAAGGGTTCAAAACCAAGCTAGGTTTTAATTTAAATTCTGAGTGCATCTAAAACTAAATTTAAAAGAACTCTTATGCTGAAGTGAATTTGAGAATTTTTATGAGATTCAACAATACATAGCAGTCACGCATATATATGCATAAATCCACATATATGCTTGGATGCATGTCACAGAAGCATTTTTGTGAGTAATTTAGTTGCTCATTCCTCTGGATGATGAATTTGCGGTATGCGAATTGACTGCATATTGATCTCTATCTGAGATGAAGCTAACAGCCTGTGTCACAATGAGAAAGCACAGTGATTTCTCCCTGTCACAACACAGAAATATTTCTACATACAGTTTACCATAGACAGACAGACACTGGCTTACCCACAGTTGTGCATAAACACATTTACATTACAATTTACCCAAAACTCAACTAGATCTAAAAAAGTTTAAATATGTGTCTTTCAAAAACAGGAGCAAACAGTTTGACTCCATCAGTTGATAGAGTCGTTCTTTGTCAACATCTGTAAAGAATCTCTGCAGAGACAGGCAGGATTTCATTAGTTAAATTGCGTGTTGGCCTGCGCTCTGTCAGGAAGAGGGGAAGCCACAGCGAGGCCTGTAATTTAAACCTTATTTTAAAATGCGACTGGCTGGCTGTGCCAGGGCCTGCATTGCAAAACTCAGCAGGAAGCAACAACATGAAAATAATGGAGGAAAGAACGTATGTGACACACCAGAAGAGGATCTTATTCCTTGTCCTCAGACCTCTAAATGCTGGGTAATCACCACAGTCCTGCGAGACATGGCGCATTAGAGCACGGGAGGCCCTGAGTCCCCAGTCAGCATTCTGACAAAACTGCCCATTGTTGCTCATAATCTAATTTACAGAGAGTTTTGCCCCAGTGCTGAAAGATTGCTGGATGATGTCTAAGAATCTTGATCTATTTGCATACAGTACTTCAAGATGTTTAGTGCACAACATTAAAATAGAATAAAACAGACTAAAAACAGTCAACACTGATGTTAGTGGAAGTTTATAGGAAAGTGTAATTCATGTCTTTATCACAATATTGAGAAAGAGAACCAGCAACATGCCATAAAAGTATGTGTGAGTCTCCAGACTCCCTAAAACCTGTTTTATTCCTAATAGAAATACATGAACAAAAGAAACCAAACAAAACTCTGCTTACGTTTTACGGTATGTAAGTTTAAATAAGCACTGAGACTTTCCATACATTCTGAGCTGTGTTAGGTATGTGCAGTAGAGAGGAAAGCTTAGGTACCCAGTGCTAAACAAAAATATTTGAATAAATGGATAAGCCTTTAATAACCCAGTTGACATGTTATCCTGATTAGCACCTTAAGCAACGGCAAATCATAACAACAAACTAAAGCATCACATTTAGTATAAGAACCAATTATCACTGTAAAATCATATTTAATATTCAGAGATTTTATTAACCAGTTGATCTTAAAAGTTACTGCGTGCATTTGTATTTTAATGCACTAATTGTAACAATACTGAAGACTTGTACACCTACCTGAGTAATCCTGTGACATGCCATTGAGTGAATTTGTGGCCTCAGTTTCTATGTAAGGCAGCGCTGGGAGGGAAGAATCTGCAAGAAAGAGACAGATGAAAAAATCTGATCTCTACTTAAAAACATAAAAGCTCACAGACAACAAAAATATTTAGATCATGAAGGAGAGTCTGAATTAAACATTAAACAAACAAAAGTCTACCATCACATCAGAGCAAGTTGATTTTTCTAATCAAATAATGCTTATTGAACTGTCGAAGCTGCATTACTTACTCAGTGGCTTGTGTTCTGGTAAGGAAGAGAGGTGGGTGTAGGGAGGAGGCGGCGTGTCTGAAAACAGGGAGACAAGAATGAGAATCTGTCTAAAACTAAAACATTTCTGCCTGTTCATGTATCTATGGGGCCCATTTGATCACATAACCAATCTAATTCTCAGCATTTGTCAGTTTCTCTGGTATTTTGACTGCAGATGAGAGCGTATCCAGCGTGGTATGAAAATTACAGGTGAAAAACAGCATCCATCAAAAGACAATGGGCATGTCATCATTTGCCAAATATGTATGGAATTCAATTAAAATCAACCTGTTTTGTATCACATGAATACAGATACACAATTTGGCTGCAACCGTGACAACTTTAAAACTAATAGCTTAACCACATACAAAAAAGCACACTAGTGTTTGTGCTAATGGACTGTGGTGACCTTTTAAGAACATGGCAGCAGATCACTGAGTATTTCATGACGCCAATAGCTAGTTAGTGCATGAAATGGAAACTTTTAACATTTCCATATTATAATTTGGGCAACCACTAAACCAGGTATCTTGTCTGTTCATCTTATTCTGTTCACCTCTTAGTGGAAATACACTGTTTGCAACAGGGGCAAAAATGTTTCTCAGCAGTTAGGACATCATTAATGTAAAACAGAAACAATCAATTCTGCCAGTAAACTCAAACCGTTCATATGAAGATGTTAGGGTTGTGTTTTTGTGAATAGGGAGGGAGAGGAGAAATTGAGAATCCCAGTGGGATACTCGTTGGGAATTCCACTTCCTGAACAGGAGTATCACTGTCCAACTCCTCTCCCTTAAGTGACTTTACCCACATTTCAAGTAAATCATATTTATTTTAGTATTTATTTTTCCCAGATTATTTGCAGCTAACTGAATTAATTAAATTGCATTGTATTTGTTACACTTTGTTGGCACAGAAGCAAACAAAACATTGAAACATTAAGTAAAACGTGACAGTAATCTGATAGGTTGAATTTAATATTTTACAGAAAATGCAATAGATACAAGAATTTGATGGATCAGCTTTATAAAATACAAAGTCATTATAACCTCTACTGAAAATCCTCTTAGATTTGCCTTACCATCTTTCACTGGTCCACAGAGAAGGCTGTAGTGGTAGGGATTGCAGCAGCAGGAAGCCTGGCTGTCCTCTGCCCTAAAGCTCTGGCAGTAACAGAGCGATTTAAGGACAGAGGAGAGCCGTAGGTCGGGCCAACGAAACAGCCTACATAGCAGGTACTTTGGAGATACTAGCTGACCTCCAATCCGGACCTCGGTGTGTGGTACCAGTATACATCCGCTAGGCATCCCTCCTTGAGACTCAATTGCCTCCAGTAAAACATCCAGAGATTTTTCTTTTAACTTTTTCAGAAACGCATATGTGCACTTCTTTAGTTCTTGTTCCGTCACGGCACCATTTTTCCGTTCCCTGGCACCCAAAGCGTAATCGGCGCAGTTGTTGTGGTTACTATGCTCCACATGACAAGTAAATCGGTTTTTGCCCTGGCTGCCTCCAGGAAGGTCTTTAAACAAACAACATGTCACCGTCCTGCCCTCGCTTCCCTCGCTCAGGGGGCTTTCATGTCGTTCCTGAACACACATGCCCTCGCCATCACGTTCAGTAAGGACCCCCGGTTCCTCGCTTTCCCCTACAAGTCTTCCGCACAAGGCCCCAGTGTTTCCCGGTGCATGTTCTGCTCTGGGGATCTTCTCCGTGTTGCTGTCACTCCAGTCATCCACACCTCCATCTTTACCCGCGGTAATCACACGGCTTCTCCAGAGTCGCCGAACCAGACCCGTGCGTCTCGTCCTGAACATACGACAGTTTAAGCAGTTTACATCCGTTTTTCCTATGTTTGGTCAGAACCACGGAGACCCCAAACACTCCTGCGCTCGCTGTCCGACATCAATAATCTGTGCTTACATGCACAGCGGAGCAGAGCCTGAGCAAAGCCCAACATTAAGACTTCAGTCCTACAATATATCAAAACTGTAGCAATGGGGTTGCTATAATATTAACAGTGCACAAAGAAAGAAGCAGTCCGCGAACATAATCCATCAACATGAGCAACTTTATATTATTTACGCGAAATGCACAAACATGAAAAGGTCTACTTTCGCACGTGATCTCCAAAACAGACCTTCGAACAGACCAGCAAACCTTCTGCAGCAGTTGAATGACCTGAGCGCATATATCGGATCTCAGTATAATCCTTATTCACATTCCGCACGCTTCTCACAAAAAAAAACAATTTTGTTGCGACAGAAAAGTGCTCGTTACGAGTGGACAGACGGACGTGGGATCGCTCGAGGTTTCCGCTCCTTTCGTTCCGTGTTTCGGAGTAGATTAATGGGATTCTTCGAGGGTTTCTTTTGCCGTTTCACTCTTTCTTCTTCAGATACACACACACGGGGCCCCTGAGGAGTGCAGTGGAGCCATTGGTTGATTCCCATCATGTGCTCGTCTAGACACTTTGGCGGCTGCGAGCCGTGCTGATTGTTGCGCAAACACAGTATCAAGTTTCTGAAGTCTTAAAGGAGCAACATGTACCTCTGTGAGAGTTGTGCCAACCACAGGACACCGAAATGTTACTGTTGAAACAATTTCGCTTGTGCACGATACACGAATTACGTTAATGCGTCTATACTTCCCGAAATAATCTCAGACATTGCGACAATGTTAGATGTTGTGGTCAACATCGGTTATGTATACCTTAGAAATGTTTTTGTGAAAGAATTAAATGAATGCGTTTACACTTTATTTATTTAAATAGCAACACCAATAATATTGGATCGCCACAATATTTACATCTGCATCACAATCCTGTCCTCGTGGGGTTTATAAGAATTATTGTAATAATAATTCCAGTCATCATGCTTGATGAAATGTACTGATGAAATGTACATTGGATCATAATATGTAAATATATTTTGTAATATATATATAAATATATTGAGTAATATTGTTGGTAGTTTTTTTTCCACTTTATGAATAACAGCTACTCTCAAATGTTGATTTTAAGATTGTGCCTTTTCCATAACACTATTACTAAAACAGTATTAATTAAATCCTAATAGAAAAAATACAGTACCAGATTTTAATGTTTTCTTGCATAATTCAAATGAAAGATCTGAAAGTTAGATGTCTGGGCTGTTAAATTATCAGTAGTTGACACCATTTATTTATTTTGTCTATGTTTGATTATACATCTTTTATCCAAGACATTATTTATTTCAAAATTGTATATTCATATTGTATGTATGTTTGTATCTCAAAAGCATGGTAAGCCTACGTATATTGTGAAAACATTGGCTTCAATAGTCTCTGAAACATCTTAGCTAAATAAATGTTGCAGCCCAGTATTTATCATACATAACAGACCTTAAATGTGGTAAAGAGTTTGCCTTGTTATAGAAATATTACAAACATTTGTTAATTGTCATCACCCAAAGTATATTGCATTACAGGCCTTCATTCTATGTTGAGTGTCAGAATCCTTGGGCTTTCTCCCTTTGCTTATCAGACTGAGTGATAACTGTGGTAGCCTGGCGTCAGGCTAATAATTACAGCTACTCCCATTAAGTCTCCTTGATAATCTATCAGTAGTATTTTGGAGCAGAGACAGCACCAAAACCACCTCCCAAAATATCCCCAGTCTATCCAAACTGGACAGCCATGGTCCTGTTGATGGGGTCTAACAAGACCCAACAGGAATAGCATGTCATCAAGCTCCTTACTCCTAATGGATCTTAGGGAGCAAGAGGAGACTGTGCTGTGGAGCTGCTTCAAAAACCCTGCCTAAAATGTTTTACAGCTAAAGGAACAGACTAAGTTTCTTTGAAATGAGATGGGCAGAGTTAAATTAAGATGAGTTACGTTCATATATTCATTGCAAATGAATGTATAGTTAGATTTTGTATACAGATCATTTTTTTAGCTCCTAATTTTTCTCAGAACTTGATTGGTGACTAGTATTGTGGTCTTTGGTAGCGGGAAGTTATAGCCACAGACAGACATTAGGAGTGTAATCTGTCTGCTATGGAAGGTTCTGGCAGTTAAAACACAATTTCGGCAAGCAAAACCTCATTTATGGTGAAGACAAGAAGACATCCAGAGCCCTAAATGAATGTCTACTGTGCAAATGTGATAGATTCATCTACGTGGCAGGGGTGTGTGCAAATGCTATGTAATATCCCTAAAAAATGTAGCCACTGTTCTGAATAAAATTTCTGTAAAGGCGCTTTGTAATTTTAATATATGCCAAAAATATACAAAACAAACACACACTCACACACATAAGTATGGCAAGTACAGTCTGGAAAATCTTACTAAAACTTAAAAAATCATTCATATCTACAACTTTAAATAATGATCCTTTGTTTGTGACCATCTGAATAAGTCTGTTATATTTAGTATAAGCTAAATAAAGAGTGCAACATCTTACAATAACCATGGTCTGTCACAAAAACACCAAAACATTCACAATAAAACATTTAAATCTGGTGCAGTAGCATAGCAAACACAACACATCTGAGGAGCACAAAGATGGCTTCTTCTTTCAGCAGCTCCTATATTTACAACATACAGCAGCCTCTGCATTGCTATGTAAAGCCATTTCTTTCCAGTTATTATGTGTGCTTTTTAAACATGTCTGTTGTCAGCCTCAGAGGGTGAAAAGAGAATATTGGAGAACTAAGGAAGGAAATAGGCTGAAACCAGAGGAAACAGAGAGAAATTCTGAGATCAGGCCACACTGTTGCTGTAGCTGATTGTAGTCTAGTCTAGTCTCGGAGCGCCTGGCGCCGTCAGGGCAGACCATAAAGTTCTGGACAGAGAGATAGAGCTCAAACTCTCACTTGTGCAAGTAAACAAAGAGTGTACTTCACTTAGCATGCACTTCACTTATGGCCTTGTCTTGCATTTATGTAGCACAGTCGATGCAAATGAGGTTATCTTGTGCCTCGTCATCTCTGTGTTGCGTACAGGCAACAATTATCATAGTGGCACGCAAAACCAAACGGTTTTAACAGAAGATGTGTTATTGCGGATCTCTGCTGAGGTTCAAGAGCGTTTTCTGAGAAAAAAAAAGAGAAACAGAGATGTGCAAACAGAGACAGGGAGATATGAAGATTACAAGTGTTTGCGTTCATCAGTAAACCTGCATAACCAGAGACAGGCGTGTCCTGTCAACAGTAATAGACTTTGCGTGCATCTGTGCCAACCAGTGTTTGCGTCAGTCGGTACAAAAACTCTATCTAATCTTAAGGAGAGAGACAAGGACAGACAGAGAGAGAGAGAAAACGGAAGAAGGACCAGACTGGTGCCAGGGGCCCTGGGCTCCTCATAGCTGTACTAGGGGAGAGAGGAAGGGAGAGAGATAGAGAAAGAGAAATAGAAAGGGCGAGCGAGGGGAAAGGAGACTTAAGAGAGCGAGAGGTAGAGAGGCAGAGAGGAGAGTAAATCAATGGAGGAGATTTGAGACAGGAAGACTATGGCGTCAGTACAGGCTGGAGATAAGGGCTTCAGTTCCATACACAAACACACTTGTTCTCCCGGGCAGAGCAGCTACACATACTTTGTCTCACTGTCAACTGACCAGACACCCACAGGGCCTCTCTGCTAGTGGTTTTCATCACCACTCACATACTGCTCTAGGGACTTCACTTTACTTTAAATTCCTTGATCTTTTATGCTACAATTGTGACCTCAGTAATTATGAGTTAATAATTTTTGCTCAAACACACAGTCAGAATTAGTTGTTTTTTGTTTTAGAAAAAGTAAAAAAACTTTTTTTTTTTTTCAGAAAATATCCTGCATTTCTATCAGCCTGTGATTTGTAATGTCAAGAAGTTTCATTTTTGGGTGAACTATCCCTTTAAATAAATGTTGCATTCTGGTCAAAACAGTAACAATAGATTGGCTGAACCCACTTGCATTTCTTTCCTTGAATCAGCAACATGCACAAAGCTATAGGTGAAGAAACACAGGCCTGACTGAGAAACATCTGAGTCTGGCCAGGGGTCAGGGGGACTTTCCTCAGAGATAAGCAGGAGATAGAGTGTATAAGAGATTTAAGGGAAAAGCTACTTATTTCAGGAAGTGTCATCTGCTTTCAAATAAATGTTGCTTTGACATTTAGATAAGTATTTTTTACCAAGAATGTCTACATGTATTTGTGTATAACGTGTATGCAGGACAAACAGAGGAACTTAGCCTTTCATATTTGTTTTTGTTTTTTTTACAAAGTTTTACTTTTAATAATTTCTCTGTTTTATTCCTTTAGTTTGCTCGTTGTCATTCCACGATTACTTTATTATTTTGTCTCAGTTTATCCAAAAGTAACTAACTAACTTGCTGCATTTTAAGACATTAAGGGACAAATGCCTGAAATGTATTTCGGTACCACTCAAAGCTCTGAGATGTCTTTGGACTGTTAATGAGCATTGATCTGTGAGTAAACTGATACTGTGGGGATGTTGATGTCTTTTTGTGTACTGTATCATAACACAGAACATCCTGAATACTAAAGTGCTTCACAGAACAAATCATCTCTTTTACAGTAGAACACAATGATACTGTTTTATATTTCACTGTGTAAAACTGTGTAAATAATATCTTTAATTATCAAAAATGATACACAGAAAACCTAACTGAAATTAAATAAAGCTGTGTCATTCATCAATCACATCATCACATTTTGTCTCAGACACACAAAAACTGAAGGAGAGACACACACTTATATAACTTATCTAACTTACTGACTTTTTTCTAGACCCAACGTTTTGGCCAGCAGTTTCTCCTCTCTGGACTTCTTTTCTATTTTCACTTCTCTGATTGTAGTTCTATGGTCGTCCAGGGAATACTTAACATTCTTTCTCTCCTGAGGAAGCTCTCCTTTTGCTTACCGGACTCAGAGACCTTCCACACACAACCTGGTCTTTGAGGAGATATGGCACACATACCCACTGTACACACGGCACAATGGACTGTCATTTTACATTTCTTTGTGATGATTGATGGTTTATTAAATAATGTTATATCTCTGTTGTGGCTAAGACTTCAACAACAGAAAGTTACTGAATGGAGGAAATAGGCCTGTTTGTGTGTTAAAAGGAAGGGATGGGTTTTTGGCTGTAGACTATATCAAAATGTCTCACACTGATTGCTGTATATTGAATTCCCAGCATCTGGCAATCCAGCTACCCTCCTACCAGTACACAGTCATTTTAAAGAAACGTTTAAGGCCTCTGTGAAAAGAAAGAGAGAGGATGTTCATGGTGTGTTGAGACCTTTTAAAGAACGTGGTTTATATCGCAAGTAATTGCATGTGATTCTCCTCCCGACTTCAAAGCAAGCGGCTCTGCAGCTCAGGGTTGGGAAGCCAGACCGCTACCAGATCATCTCCCAATTTCCTGTCCCTGCCTCTGAGCACAGATGTGTGGATTGGACTCTAAAAAGTGAGAAATACAGAAGATAAAACATAACCTGTTTCAGAACATGGGCCAGACAATACAAAAAAGATTGCAATACTGCATTGCCCTAATACTAAACAAAACTCTAATAACTATTACTACAACAAGCTGCAATATCAAAACAGATTTTTTAGTAAACCTTAAGATTTACCTGAAGTGAAAGTTTTAAAATTCAAATAAATTATGAAATGGAACAAAATAAGACTAATAAAATCTGATTACATAGAAACAGATGCTTAATATAACCATCTATACTGTAAAAAGGAGGAACGCAAACCAATTGTTTTCTCAAAGGTTAGTGGGTGGAGAACCTCACAAACCAGCCAATGACAACAGAGAATACATTGTCAAGCATAACTTCTTTATTTGGACAAGCCACAGAGGCATTTAGCACTTAGAATTAGCTGTAGCTTGGCTGTACTTTGAGCACACGCACACATCACAAGTTCAGACATATCAATGATTTAATGACTCTGAATAAATAAAATAATTTAGTGATTTTGGTGTTCTGCCCATTCTCTGTAGTTTTATACTCCATCACAATAAACAAAGACCCACAGGATAATTTTTTAGCATCTCAAGGTTTTCATCCTGTTTAATATCACACAACTAATCAAATCTCTTTCTGATTTCATCCTTTTTTCCTTTTAGCTTTTCCTGCATCGCCGACAGAGAGCCGACAGTATTATAGAATTGTCATCATTGTAAGATAAGACAAAACATACATCACACAATCCAACATCAATGGGTTCCTGAACAGTTTTTATACAGAATATATATATCCAAATACAGAATATCCAAAAACGTTAGTACAAATGGACCGACCCTTTTATTTTTACAATATAGAATACATGGCTGTAACACTTCACAGCTAAAGAAGAATATATACAAATCTAAAAACTCTTCTAAAATCAAATCTAAAAAATCATCAAATCTTTATAGTGTTTTATTTTTATGGAGTCCATGTCTCATTTCCTTCTTTCAAACAGCACTCAATGCTTACACAAATAACCACATGCATGATTGGTAAAATATTCTCTGTCACTAATATTTTTCATTTTTTATAGAGTTATGAAACTACAATGATTTCTGCTTCCAAAAATGAGTGCCACTGGCAAGACTCCAGTGTCTGAGGTGGATTGTGCTTGGCTTTATTTACTAGACCTGCGTCTGACACACCACACATGCATCCACACACACATAAGCTCTAGATTACAGTTTCATGGTCCCTCTCACAGTTCATAGCAGGGATTGGCAATGACATGCGAATGCAGACCAGCTCTAATTTAAGCGTCCGCATTTACACGCCCATAATGGGGTCAGTATAAGTGCTTTTGGAGCAGGCAAGAGACTGTCCAGAGCTCTCGCTCCAAAACTAAGGCAACACGTTATTTCAAAAACTGGCCAGAGAACTCTTTTCAGAATTATTTATTTTTAGATTATATTGTTGCTGAATGTTTGTACAGCTGTATAATGCATATATGAAGTATATGCAAATATATGAAGGTTTCAAAATTGCATTTAAAATTACACAAAAACATTAATCCAGCTTCATACTTCTAAAGCTCACTGTGTATCAAAATGTTTTTAATAGCAACATTACATCATATTAACTGCAATTTTTCACACAGGGAACTTTAGCGTGAAGTTCAAGGAAGCAGATAAAAAGGGTCTTGAAATGACCTGGTACAGATCTGTGCAGAAGGTTAAGGCATGCCTATGTTATTGAGTAAACCACTTTGGCCTGTGTTTGTGTTTGATAGGATCAGGAGCTCAGTGGGTGGCGCAGGACTGAGTAACTGAGAGCTGAGCCTTTTAAAACTTCTTGCTGTTTTTTGGGCTTTTCTTCAGCCCGGCCTCTAAGCAGCCTGCATGCTGAAGAGAAGGACTAAAATGTAAACATCCAAACATGCTCGGGCCCTTTTGAAAGGCTGTTTTCCAGTCCCCGCTCTTAATTGGAAACAGACATCGGCCTTCTCTGCAGAGGTGGGGTTAAAGCTCAGACTCTAGCCTGTCTTAAAAAGAGGTCGCAAATCCCACACAGAATCTTTGATGTGATGTCTCACTAAGATTGGTTTTGAAACATCTTAGCTGTATGTTTGATCTGGGGCTCTGACTGTTACAAAACAGTACAGCATATTATGATTTAAACAAATAAGAGGTTTATATAGTATTAATGGCAATAGTTTGTTACATATTATATTTTTGAAATGGATTTTAACCCCAAACACAAGTTTTATCAAGGTGCTTTCATCATTAGGGTCAGAAATGTACTGTGCATTTTCCACACAATCACGTGTATAATCAAAATCACATAAACACACAGTGATATTATTATAATTAAAAAGAATTTCTTTTATACTAAGCTAACAGAAATTTTCATTCACTCTAACCTTACTCTAGTTACTCTAGTTTCATTTAGACATCATCTGGTATGTTTATAAAACAATTTTAAACTCTGGGATGCCCTTACAATATAACAAATGTCAGGTTTTCTTTAGCCAAAACAGAACCTCTCTCTCTCACACACACTGCTGAGAGAGTCATTATAGATGAAGGGGAGGGAAGTAAGTGAGTCAGTCCTGGCACTACTGCCAAGCTGTTAGTGCTGGCTGAATGGAGGTGAGTGCATGGGACACCTAATTGGTCCAGTCTGTATTTGTTCATATGTGTGAGCACTGGTGATAATTGTGATTCACAGGTGGCCAGTGTGGTGGCCTCTTACAAGCCTGTCCAAGCTTTGAGTTCAGATCAGGGCCTGGGACAAAGGATGTAGATTCCAGAACTCTTTGTTATTTACTGTAGACAATCATCTGGCCTTTATTCAGTTCCAATGTCCACCTAGACCCTGTCGTAAAAGCTCAAGAAAAGTCTGTTAAGAACACTTTTAACTTTAAACCATATTGCAGTGCATTCAGAAAATATTCAATTGAAATTGCACCCTCAGTACTACATATTGACTTCAAAACTCAAGGTCAGGCTCTCATGGCAGTATTTATCACAAGCAGAATAATTCCTATGTGGTAATTATAGTGTGGAGAATAGAACTGAAACAGTATTTTGGATATTATGCATTTCTGTTTTATATTTATAGTTTCATATTTATATTTTAGATTGTTCTCACTCAATGATACATTGTAGTTTAATAAAAATATGTGCACGAAAATATGTATGCTTGCTGAGAAAAACTAAATGGAGTAATTGTACCAACAGACCAGCACAAACCCATACCGGTACTAGCAAAACTAGAATGCATTAAAATGTCAGTTGACTGAGGGAATTTTTACAGTAATCACATAATAGCAGAAATACGGCAGAAAAAACTCTTCTGGCTCTTCCAATCAGATATTCTTATCTGATAATGGAGGAATGCCTTCAAACACAGATATGCTCTTAACATGGAGCATACAGTCTCCCCAGGCATTTCCCTTCTTTGTTGACTAAAGGACTGAAAACATGTCGTAACAAGACGCCACACAGCAAAGCGGCATGTAGCATCAAGATTTTCCTGATAATCATACTGAAATAGCTTGTCAGACATGAAAGCGTTTGCATTTAAGCCTCGCAGGGTATTTACTGGTGAGATCATCTGCATCTCCCTGCAACATAAACCAAGAAAAATGACTGAGAGTGCTAGAGACAAAGTTGGACAATGACAGAGTTAAGTCTATGTCACGAATGAACCCAAATATATAATATAATAAGATAAGACACGTTATATATCTACATAATGCTGAGCTTAAAAATACAACTGCTGCAAAATGGGCACATACTCCAAATTAACTGTTTATTGCAAATGTAACTGATTATTGTTGTTTTACAATTGCAATTACACCTATATTTGTTTAATAGAAATAATAAGAACAGAGATAATTAAACTAAATTACTGAAGTGTTAAAGCAGACACTTTATCTCATGGACCTATAATAACCTATAATAATTTCCCAATATGCACTTTTGTGCATATTGTTACTGTCACATAGTTTGTGCATATGTTACTATCACTGCTTGAGAGCGCGGTGGTGATCAGAGCATGTCAGTGTTTAGCATGACACCCTTCACATGCATCTGATGAAGAAGAACAAAGAGTAAATCTGTCTTATAGGGAAGTGCTTATGAAGTAAACACTTCTGATATGTAAGCAAAGCCACACCAGACTAAAGTAATAGCTGACAATAGGGTGCTGTACTGCAAGGTGTGTGCTTGTTTGGCAGTATGTAACAGAATACTATAATTATGCAACATGAGAACTGGTAATCCATGAGGTTTGGCCTGTGAATTGTAGTAAAGGTACAGAAATCACCTCACTGAGAAAAGATTAAAGACAAACAAAAGAAGAAGCCACACAAGAGTTTCCTCTTTGGTGGACACACATTAACAGAATGAAGAGTGAAAACACACTAATGGAATGTGAGGTTTACTGCTGCCAGTGTGGCTTGCCTGTGAATGGCTTGTGTGGCTTTAGGACTGACTGAAAGAACATTTTTTAGTTGTTCCATGAGGTATGTGCGTGTGTGATAACATATATAAACACCCTGAGAAAGGGGATCCACTGAAAAAGTCTGATTGTAAAAACTGGAATTGTGGGTTGCTGTGTGCATGTTTTTTGCTTCAGGAGTGTATATATTTGTATATGTGTTTGTGTGTGGGACAGAACTCAAGGGCATGAAGAATGCTGTGTATGGGTGGTCAATTAGTTCAGCTGTGACCAACTGGCTTACAGCAAAGAAACATAGGACTTTTCCCATTCAACAAGCCACGCCACTTCCAAAGCCAGACTCTGAGTGTTTGTTTGTGTGTGTGTGGTAGAGGGAAAGAGCTTTGAGATGGGCTTCCAGCCCTGAGCTCCCCAAAAGCACAAGATACACATTCTTATTTTCTGTTTAAAGCATGGTACTAAAATGTTAGTGCAAAACAGCTGTATCTGTCTGTAATTTTCCATTGCTTACACTCATTTTTGTGTCTGTCAGCATCATTGTTTCATTTTAAAAGATACTCTGTGTATCTTTACCTCTGTTTACTACAGCTAACTTTAATTTTTATTGGATTATTTTATTTTTGAAAATGTTTTTAAAATCTAACCCTTATAAAATCAGAGGAATCTTTTTTAAATTTCTCTTTGTGGATTACGCTGCTGTTGCCTCTAGCATATTTTAGTTCTTTTGTTCTTTGTTTGTGTTTCTTTTGTTTGTTTATATGTATTAATGTTACATGTTTCTTTTTTTACTTTATTTTGATGCAGTCAATTATGTTTTTGTAAAACAATCTCAGAAATCTCCCATAAATACTATATGAAAATCTTAGATTGTTATTTTTTTGGAAATTCGATAAGGTAAACAAGAGCATAAAATAGTACAACTACCAATTAAAATCTACTAGCTCAGGTATACAGCAATAACACGGAAGAAAGCGATAGCAGGTGTATTAGCACTAATGGGAGCAATAATAGTGTAACTCTATTTGTAGTTGCAAATAAGGTACCAGTCGTTATTGCAACTGATATGACAAACATTTGTTTAGAATTCACATAATCCCACTTCCTTCTCTGTGAGAGCTCATCCTAAACCAAGTTGCATTCTTTCCAGACCTCCGCTGCTCCTGCCAGTAATCAGTGGGTACCAGTCTGGTTCCGGCCTGCACCTCCAGACCGCTGCGGTGACCGTGAGAGAGATGTAGCACAATGTCATCAGCCCAACAGGAGCACAGCAACTGCTGCTCCCACGGCCCACAGAAATACCTCACCAGCCTTTAGAGAGCATGATCACATGTCTTTGAGTTCAACACTCAGCTAAAGCCTGTGTGAATTCCTCAACGTATGCTCACATATACACAGATGAGCTCCACAGCTGCTCTTTAAAGGATTTACATCATACAAGGGAGTGCAAAGCAGTGAGCTCACAGTTCCTATTATCTTTACAGATGCATCGCATCAGGGGGTCAGGGGACAGTATGCATTTACTATGGAACATCCCTATTTAAAAAATACTGCAGTTTAAAATAAAGATTAACCAAAAACCTGGCAACAATCATTCATTGTGAAAATCATTTATCAGCTTTAAGAAGGGTTACAGCTTTTGTTATTATATTGAGCTTGAAGCGAGGAGAGTAATTATCTTAATAATCACTTTCCACAGGTAATAGTATAACAGACAGACTGACGTTGCAGAAGCTCAAATGCACGTGCTGTAATATTGACCACTAGAGGGCAATATAAACCCCATTCTTGCACCTGAGAGTGAAGGGAGAGCATCTCGTCTTCAATGCCTGGTAAGCTGCGTACATTTTCGTTCACAACAGAACAACGTAAAGCACAAACAATTATTTTTGTCTTTTTGATCAGTTTATTACTAAAATAGTTCTTCTGTAGGTTTTGTTTCACTCATAGCTTGTATATTGTTGGTATAAAGAGCTGACAGATGTGGGTTTTCAGGGGGATTTTTCATTTAATTAAAGCGGACTTTGCGGATCGAGCCAATGGTGCTGCTTTGAGCACCCCAGTCAGAGAAGCTGTTGTAGTCCTTCTTCTCCAGGATGTAGTGTGCACCTCTGTAGTTAGGCTCCTGGTATGCCACCCAACTGACAAAGATGGGTGGAGCTATTAGCATCTCCTGACTGAATCTTTTTGGCACAAACAGAATATATACAGAAGAGTTTAAAAGTGAAGATGGCACTCACGTTCCACCCATTACTCTGATGGAGGAAACTCTGTTGAGGCTGTGACGACTCATCAGGTTGGGGATGTCATCATGGAGCTCTGTCTTCTTGCCTGAGAAACCTGCCCTTTCAAACAGCTGTGCACGGGGTGGGCTGTTGTCCTGGACCCCCAAACACACAAATACAAGCAGATACATTCAGATCTGAGGTTTGTACAGCAGAAATAGATTATTTTCTCTTATTATAAATAGTAAATATACATCCATTGGAGATTTAATTTTTTATATTAAATAAAATGTCTATCTGTGCATAAGCATCTCACCTGTTTCACGACACGGACGGAGGAAATGTGGTCACTCTGAGCACACCACTTTTCAGAGCAGTTGTACTCCCCTCTGTCAGACATGTCCCACAGGTACTGACGGCCCCTGAAGTTCTCATGTTCATAACCCACCCATCTACATATCAATACAGTTAAAAGTCACAGTTAAATGTTAAAGCAAACTTAAGCTTTGGGTTTGTTTCAGTACATGCTTCACATTGGCCTAAAATCCTAAACTAAATAAATGAGAGGTAAAGATTTTAAGTATAAAGGGTAAGGTCCTCTGTCCGATGTACTCACGCTCCACTCTCCACTTGGACAGAGTTGCATCTGTCAGGAAAGTTCTTCTCACTGAGATTCTGGCAGTCAGAGGACAGGTCCAGTCGCCGACCTGCGAAGTTCCTCTGCTCGAAAAGGGTCACCTAAAGAAACACAAAAAATATGCTATAAATCATGATTTTAAAAAGGGCTGTGTGATTTAAAAGAATCCTCTAAGCATTTACTAGTCTCTGCATTGATAAACGTTGTTACTCAAAGTCAACGTTTAGTATCTCTTTTCCAGATACTAATCTTTTTTAAATAGAATAAATTAATCACATACAATTCTTACAAGTATGATTCTATCCACTTTATGTTTAGGTTTAACAAAAGGAAAGAGAGGTACAAAACACAAGCTCTTACCCTCCCACTGGACCCGTAGAAGGCACGTTGGAGCACAGACCCCAGCTTGCTGAAAAAACATTATTTCAATATTTTTTCATGTTCACATAGTGAACTTTTAACCATTGATATCAATAACAAAAATGGCTATACAAACCACACAAGATGATAATAGAAACTAACATAGTAACTATATACAGTTTGGAATTTTCAGTTGTAATATTTACATTGAATTTTAAATGTACTTGTTGCAATAACAAGGTAAAGAAATATTTGTGGAAATGTATCTGTGTATGTACACAACACATGAAATGTATCAATTCTCCAGTTGAAGCATAAATGTATGCCACTTTTCAGTTTGTTTATCAGGTATGTCTTTACATATAAACTGAACTACAACCTTCCACAAATTTGCGGTGTTTATTTTTCTGTCCTCTTGGGAGGTGCCGATTTGGTTTAAACTCAAACCCAAACTGCTCTTACTTCTAAATGCATTGCAAACATACCTGGTTTGTTGGGCTAGTCCGGGGACTTTAGTAAATATGTTCATGTCAGCTCATGGTAGCCACTAAGATGGTCCTTAAATACAGCAGGTACATAGAAACAGGGTGTGCTAGAATGCTCATAGTTTTTCTGCTGTTCTCTGTAGTCTGTTCCTGTATTGATATGCTAAACACATACAGTTTGTTTCTGACAAAGCCTTTAGTTTTAAATGTGCAACAAACTCAAATACACCCTGAATACAAAAGCTCATACACACATTAGTATCACATGTAAAAGAACAAACATGTAAAAAAAACATTTTTTTACATGTTTTACATTTATACAACCCCAAAAATGTTGTATGTTGAAACTGTACTTAAAAGTTACCCATAATGGGTTTCTGTAAACTGACACGCATTACAACCATGTATATAATTTGCATCTATTTATCAAAGTGCAATTAGCATGTTGCAGTATTAGATTCTAGTAGTATTTAACAAAAAAGAACATTTTAAAAACAGCTTGTATTGTATTTATACTAGAAAACTTTATAACTGTCATAATATGTTTAATAATGGTAATTCTCACACACATGGCATACAACACAAATAGATAAATAATAAAATATAATAATTATAAAAGTAAATTATTTCAGTTACTTTTTGCAGAGCTGTAGGATAACTGAGTTTATTTACATGTGAAAAAACTGCAAACATTGTTGATTCAGTGTAACGTATGGAACGGATGGTGTAAAGTCAACATTTGTACCTTATTCATAGAATAAACTTCTAGGCCAAATTGCAAATGAATCACCAACAGCAACATTAACTTTGCTTACAGTGTCAATCCCCAATTCAATAAAACATGTGAGTAGCAGCACTTTTCCCCTCTCAGCCCATTGAATCTGAATAGTGGGTATTTGGGTCTGTGTGTGGGCCATGGGGCTTCTGAATGGAGCTTGGATCTGCTAGATGCTTCTCTACTGTTTTGTGCTCATGACACATCAGCGCTGGGCAGATTTGTGGGGGTGAATGAAGTTCAGAAGTTTAGGTAACATTCTGGTACTTTGGAGTGAATTCCAGTGGAGACAAATGCTGGGCCTGGAGCAGGTACACATGTATATGTGCTTGAGTTTGAATTTAGACAGAGATAGAGTGAGAAAGAGTGAAAGGGAGGGTGAGAGAGGCATGAAACAGGACGAAACTGCTGGCTCCTGCAACCAGAAGCGAGTGATTCCCTCATCTTCTCATCCTCTCTCTTAACATTTCAACCTTTTTAAAACTCTTCAAACATTTAAACTCTTTCTTCAGGACAAGATGTCTTTCATTCTGGCAGCTCTTGACAAGCTGGCTTATTTTCTGTCTCTGATAGCCTTTTGTGTCAGTGTGTCTTATAGCTGGCTGAAATGAGAACTGTCTCTTCCTATCTGATCTGGGTTTGGAAAAAATACACTTTTTGCATTTTCATCTGATTGGACGTGGATAGCTCTTTAGTGTGGATGCATCAGTGATATGTCTCAGCTGCGAGTGCTTTGAAGCTGAACACTCTGAGTATGATTCTAAGTTCTGAATTTAGAATAATTAACAGCATATGTATTGCCTTTAAATATAATGTAATTATCTGAGATGTAACTGCAAAAAAAAGTTTAGGTCAGTACAATCATCACAGATTAAGTGTCAGTTGTATGTCATTAAGGTAAGTCTGTTGTATGTGTGCAGGTGTTACTGGTGACAAGCGGACCCCTGTGAGATGATGATGATGTCTCAACACACTGCGCTGAGGCTTTGCTGCATTCTGCTGTTGGCACAGTGCATTTCTGCTAGTGAAGACTTTGACTGGACCAGAAATGAAAAGGGATCGTTTTACTATGGCACATTTCCCTCAGGTAATGCATAACCAGAAAACAACATGTATTTGTGCGTAAGAAATATCACAATATACTATATAATGTATCAATAAAGTTCAGAAAAACATGTTTATTTATTATTTTATAGTATAAAAGTATGTTATGTATATTATAGTTTATGTAAAGCAGAACAGGTCCAATCTACATTATCTAAATTATAATAATAAAATGTAATGTGTGCATAAATGTTTAGGATTCTCGTGGGGTGCGGGCAGCTCAGCATATCAGACAGAAGGAGCATGGGATAAAGATGGAAAAGGAAAGAGCATCTGGGATGTGTTTTCCCATAAGAAAGGGAAAATTCACCTAAATGACACCGGTGACTCATCCTGTGATGGCTACAACAAAATCAAGGTGCAGTGATGAGTTACTGAATGAATTACTGATGACACTGAGAAACACACACTAATGTACAGACTGTAAATATTATGATTCTAAAAATGCATTCTGTTCAGTCCTGTTATTTTCTGTATTTTGCATGTTTCAGGATGATGTTTCACTAATGAAAGACATGAAACTGAACCACTACCTTTTTTCCATCTCCTGGCCAAGGATTCTTCCCAGTGGCGTTAAGGGTGATTAAAATCAGCGCAGAAATTAAAATGTTACTTGCAGCTTGTTCTCTCTTTTTCTTTAATAAGAAACAGTTCTCTCTTTTTCTTTTAGCTGAGTACATTAATGAGAAAGGAATAGAGCACTATGATAACCTGATTAATATGCTACTAGAAAACAGAATAACGCCGGTTGTGACACTCTATCACTGGGACTTACCACAGGTAAAATAGCTAGTTACTAGTTTTGCTATTAACAAAACATTCAAAGGGTAATAATTTCGTATACCTCACTGGACATTTACAATACATTTACAGGTTCTGGAGGAGAAATATGGAGGTTGGCAAAATGCCAGTATGGTCAACTACTTTAATGAGTTTGCAAACCTGTGTTTTGAAAGATTTGGCAACAAAGTCAAATACTGGATAACCTTCAACAATCCTTGGGTAAGAAATGTGAAACAGTATTCTCTAGTTTAGTTTTACTGTCATCAAATGAATGTTTATACAGTCCTGTAGCTTTGCTTTTTTATAACTTCAGTGAGTAAACTAAAGTCGTGTTTGAGATTTTGATTTAAATTAGCTAAAAGACTGGTGATAAGTGCATTTATACAGCAGCAGTGATGAAGGATCACCTCCATGTTTCTAGTCTGTTGCAGTGGAGGGATATGAGACTGGAGAACATGCTCCTGGTCTGAAGCTGAGGGGAACGGGGGCATATAATGCTGCTCACAACATTCTGAAGGTGATCAAAATGCTTCACAGAATGATGACTTAATATTAATAGAGGAATAAATCACAATTATTATTCACATGCTAATTTAGTAATGCAATACACTGAAATCTTCTGCAGTGTAATTTAAACCAGTGGTTCTGAATGTGTCCCGACTCAATAATGTTCTCATTGAAATAGGGACAGCAGGGAAACAATTTTAAATGCAAATAATAAAATGCAACTTACCATATAATTTTAATAATAGTAAAATCACCAAAAGACATTTCCAATATCTGTTTTTAACATCTGAAATAACACTCGTAATAGAATTTAGCAAAATTGTAGGCACATGCTGACATGTGCAGATTGACTTTTGAGATATAATAAACCCTCAAAACAGGGACACAGTGTGGTTTGGTATTGTGTTAGAGTTTCACTGGATATTCAACATAATATCTATTTTTTTAAATCAAATCCTGCCCAGAACAACTTTCTATACTGACATCATTGTAAATACAACAAACTCAGGCCGCCCTTTATTCTCTGTTATTCTGGCAGGCTCATGCTAAGGTCTGGCACACATACGATGCCCAATGGCGAAACAAGCAGAAAGGTAGATATACATATTGTAGACAGATATTAAACGTTGCTGTTGTCCAGGCACAAAGGTCCAAACTGGTATAAGTATTTCTGCAATTGCAGGAATGGTGGGCATCTCCCTGTCTGCTGACTGGGGGGAACCAGTAGATGTCACTAATCAACGTGATATAGAATCTGCTGAAAGATACGTTCAGTTCCACCTCGGCTGGTTTGCCACACCACTCTTTCATGGAGACTATCCTCAAGTAATGAAAGACTACATAGGCAAGTGACAAGCAACAAATGAATAGAAGCAAAAATACAATACACTTGATTTCCTTACTAAAATGTAAACTAAATAGTTTTTATGTCTGTGCATTTAGCTTACATAGACCAAGCACATTGCAGCAGCAATTTTCTGCCTTATTTCTGCAGGAAGAAAGAGTGCCCAGCAGGGCCTGAGTAGCTCTCGTCTGCCTACCTTCAGCCCTCAGGAGAAAAGTTATATAAGGAGCACCTGTGACTTCCTGGGCATCAGTCACTTCACTACTCGCTACATCACACAAAAGAATTTTCCTGCCTTGCGCGGAAACAGCTACTTCACTGACCGTGACCTTGCAGAGCTGGTGGACCCGCACTGGCCTGACCCTGGATCAGAATGGCTTTATTCTGTGCCGTGGGGCTTCCGCCGCCTGCTCCACTTTGTGAAGGTACTGGGAATTCTTCATGTCTGTGATGGACAGGTCTGAGAATGCAGAAAAGTGTTTCATTAAACCACTCAGTAGTTTGACTAACAATGGCCACTGCAAGCAAACTGTGATTTTGTGCCTTTTCTTAGACACAGTATGGAGACCCCATGATATACGTGACAGGAAATGGAGTGTCAGAAAAGATGATGTGCACAGATCTCTGTGATGACTGGAGAATGCAGTACTTCAGAGATTACATCAATGAAATGCTCAAAGGTTAGAATTAACAATCCTCCCGTCCTTAAATGTTCTCTTACAATTAAAAGGTATTAAACTGAAAAAAGTCTTTCAACATGACACATAAATACATTTACAAAATGCAGTGCATGACTTCTGCACTTAGCCTATGAATTGCTAACAGATACTCTTTAAACAATGATAAATAAAATCTATACAACCATAGTGTTAAATTACTTTTTGTTTTGTTTTTTAATTCAGCGGTCAGAGATGGTGTGAATATAAAGGGCTACACAGCTTGGTCACTGCTTGACAAATTCGAATGGGATGAGGGCTATTCTGAAAGATTTGGTTTGTATTACGTGGACTTTGGGAGCAAAAATAAACCACGCTACCCCAAAGCATCGGTCCAGTACTACAAACGTATCATCAGCTCCAATGGGTTCCCAAACCAGAGAGAGGTAGTGTTTTAAAATACATTCCCACAAAGCAGCGAGTAGGAAGTAATGTAACCAATTCAAATTATAAAACCATAAAGACTATTTCAAAGGAGTACAAGAGTCTGGATATCATCATGTGTGACAAACTTTACATTATATTTCAGTTTTCACCTTATGCTTTAATGCTGAACAATGTTTATCACAGACTGAAAGCTGGAAGAGAAAAGCAATGGAAACATGCTCCTCCAGTAACCAGCTCCTCGCAGCAGGTTAGTGAACTGTTGCAGACATCACTTAACACTAGGCAGCACAGCCGGCAGTGCTCTAGCTGGGGCAAATAAAAGAAAACTCTGTCTCAAATTACTCTGTCTATTTATAATCAAGCACAATCTACAGAGGAAGGAAATTATAACGTAAGTTTCTAACAGGAATTTTCTTTTGTTTGCCCTTCCAGCTAGAAGAAAATCGAAGGAAAATAAGGAACATGCAGATATGCCAAAGGTTTGGCCAGTGCATGATGAAGTTTAGGTACAGGGATAAATATTTCAGTAATTTGGGAATTGGGACATTTCATATTTGTTTAAATACACAAAAGTCTATTTCTTTTCACAGCACTTTATGCTGAATGTGACCTGTATTGGTTTTCACTGATATGCTTGTGTGTTCTGTTCCAGATCCATTAATAAGTCACATGGAGATGGTCACAGAGATAGTCATCCCCACTGTGTGCACCCTCTGCATTCTGCTCAGTGCAGTTTTGCTCATGTTCCTGCTGAGAAGACGAATATAAACACAGACCTGCTCACACTAACACTATATCTTTTGTTCATATTGCATTTCTTGGCATTATTTTGTTATTCAGGAATTTACTTTTATTAATTATGACATGCAGAGACTTGTTTACATGACATCAAATAAAATGCGTATGTACATTTGAGTTCATGAATTGTTGGAGCATTTTTTTAACATCTCTTAACTCAAATGATACTAATTAAGTTTTGGGGTGTTAAAAAGATGTGAGAAAAAACAGACAAAAGAAAAGTTTTGTCACTTTGAAAGAATTAGCAACTTCCTAGCTTATTAGCAAAGGCTATTGTAAGTATAAGATGCAAAAAAAATGTATGTTTGTAAAACAAGTTCAATAACTAAATCCTCCACAATCTTTAAATGGATACATTGCGTATTATGGATAACGTGTATGAGAGGTGTGTGTTTAATAAAGTCTGAAACCTCACATTACATGCATTGCATTTGTTTTTTGATCATGTTAATACTCACAAAACAGGTGATCTCCATCTGTAGGAATCGCAGTTCATACAAGACAATACGCAAAAGCATATAAATATCGAGAAACTGCTTATAAATAAACGCAGAGTTATGCACAATAGGTATACATTTAGGCCAGTAGTGACCCAAATATTTATTTATGTAGTAATTTCTTGACCTCCGTTAAAGAACTATACATCCAGCAGGTGGCGGAAAAACTCCTATTGCTAGTTTGGCGAACCGCATTAAACCGTAAAAGAAGAAGAGAGTCACCGACGTCCCACGGCATCCGGAGGCCGAGGAAAGCCGTCGTCACAAACTGTCGCCCTGACGCCTGGCAGTGTTGGTTTCTGCTCCTCTCAGCAAATTGGAAAGAGTGCAATTAAATAACGCTTTACCAGTAAACATAGTGTCATTGTTTAGGCTTGATATCCTTGGGGAAGACAGAGATGATGTTTTCTTCGCGTTGTTTACTAAAATGTGTTTATTCAAGCGGAATCTGTGCCATCTACAGGACTGGAGTTATTAAATGTTTATGACTGAACACGGATCAGTGGTTGAAGCCCAGAGCTTCAAATATTATTTAATATCTTGATTATAAAATAAACAGATGCAGCTCTTGTTTTATTATTTTATTATTTATTTACGTAAACTCTATTATTAGTGATTCTCTGTTTTGTTTTTACAATACTCTCTCAGATTTCTCAGAAGAAAAGCAGTAGGGAGGCAAAAAACAACAACAAACAAACAAAATTCTCCTCCATTCAGTTGTTATAATGGTGGTCGTGACATACTGTACCATTCTGTGTTCATTGACATTCAGAAATCAAATGTGGTGTGACAATAGTTACAATAATGTAAACCTAGTATAAGTAAAACTAGTAAATGTTGATGATCTTAAAAATGAAAAAAAAAGATAACAGTGAAATCTTACAGTACTGTGAAACTCCAACATGACAAAGTCATATTCTTGATTCCTTAGGTTTTGGTTTCAGATAATTAAAAGACACCCTTTTCAATAAAAAGGGGTTTTTACTGAATATTGATTTGTTTGGCAAACCACCAAATGTAATATTTTCTTCATAACATTCTTCTCCCTTCACATGGGTGCAATGCTATAATAATATGAAGTGATAAAATAAAGTGTCTTTGGCTTCATAGTTTTATTCTCAGTTTAAACGGCCCTGTGGGAAGTTGGTCATCTGGATGTTGTCCATTTGTACTCCAGGATTGTTGTAACCAAATCCATCAAGCTTCAAGTCTAGTGGATCACTGTTATCCAGTCTATGAACTTCAGTCAGAGGAGAACACAAGTAAATAAGAGCATAACAGTAAAAATTGAGATTATGTTAACTGAACCCCTCATATGCATTGAGATTTAAAAGTGATAAATAAAGATCATTTCTTTGTATTACCTGGATCAGGTGACGTCTCATCCACCAGCTTTCTGTGAGAGAAATCTCTGTGGTTCCTTCGGTTTAGAACGATAAACGCTGTCAGAGCAACAATCCCCACAATAATCCCAATGACCAGGATCACAGCCCATGCCTGTCCATTCTTCTTTTCTTGAACTTCTGAGGAAAATTCTGCAAAGGCATATGGATGTTTATAATAACAAATACAAAAGGTATTACTGTTAAAAGTGTTAGTGAAATTATTAAATTACATTGCACTCACACCATCTGAGCTAATGTAATGTCACAGTATATGTAACATATATAATATAAACTCTTCAAAAGTCTAGGGACTCTGTGTCACATTGATCTACACCTGACCTTGAAAATAAGCCCCTCCCAATATCAACTGGATGAACGCAACTCATTGTGAAATAAAAATATTTGTAAGCTTTGTAACTAAAGTATGTGACCTACAGAAAAAAGGGAGTGATATAATGTTTTTGAAAAGCCAAAACACTATCAGTGTCTCAGATTAAAGGGTTCAGTCTTTTCTAATGTGAGAAAATATTTTACTTTGATAAATTGTTTTTTTAACTGTATACTGTACTGTTTCATTGGTATTGCATGAATCCTAGTTTGTTGTTCCCAACAAACTTGAAACTGTACTTGATGCTGTTGAAATTTTGGTTTGGTTTGGTCATTATTCAGTCTAACCTTTTGCGGAATTCCCTCTGGTGTCAAAAGATCCAGTTAGATTGGATTCTGCATTCTCATTATCTGGGGCAGCAGTAGACACATCTTCAGGGATGGCAGGTGGAGTCATTGCCTTTGTTGTTGTATATTCTGATGGTTCAGGTGGCTTCACTGTGGATTTGTTTGGGATGTTCTCTTGATCTAAGTGATCTTCTGCCATGGTGGTTGGGCTCTTAGTAGCCACTTCTTCTGATGGTAAAGATCCAGAACCTGTTTCCTCATAACTGCTGTCTGCTGTGGTATTCTCTGGGTTTGAATCAGGATATGTATTATTAAGAACAGTTTGGTTTGTGTGAACTGGCTCTGATGTAGAGGTATTTGACTCTGTATCAGGAATCTGTGTTTCATTGTATTCTGTTGATGTATCTGAAAGGTCAGAACTTGAATTAAGTGCAACCATAAGAGGTGGTGTTGTAGCTACAGGCCCATCAGAACTTCCTTCCTCTGTGTCATTACCAGGCAACACATCTGCAGCTGGAGGGATCTGTTCCATCGATGTGAAATTCTGCTCCTGTTGTTCATTTCCACTATAAGATAAGGAGCCGTCTGACTGTCCTTCATTTTCTGAATTGCTTTCACTGCTCAATGGAGTGGCCTGTGTATCCTCATTGCTTATAAAGACTTCCTCATTTCCTCCTGTTGGTTCAGCTGCTGTGTCCAGTGAGTGTTCTCCATTTTCATCCTCATATACTGTCTCATTACTTCTTTTCCACTCATCAGGAATGGACACTTGGCTGGACACTTGCTGGAGGTTCTGAGATATCACAAGGAGAGCGAGTGCAAGTGTGATGCCCAGTGGCAATTTCATGTCTGGTTTTAATACCTGTGAAAAGAAGATGCTACACATAAATTAACAGGCACATAACAAAAAGGTTTAGTTAAAGTGGATTTAGTATTGTATGTTTATATAGCAGTCATCTTTGATACATACTGACATCTAGCGGCATTGTACAAGCAAACAAAGGAAAAATCTACTGATATTATTAAAAAATTGTAAATTCGCTGCCTACTATAATTTATTCTGTGATTGAAAGTCTAATAACTGGGATGAAGTCACTATAGGTTGGTAATAGTAGTAACACGTATACATGGTCTTGATATGTTAGCTTATTATTTTTTAAAAGCCAACTAACAATAATTACCTTAAAATTTCTTTAAACATAAATTTGATTACAGCAAGGCCCAAAATGTCTCCAAAATAGGAGAACGTTGTGTTGTTTTATACTCCCTTGAGTCATTGTCACTGAAGTGTATCTAAGCCCTCTTATTGTAAGTGTACCACACCATTCATACTTGTACTGATATAACAAGAGTTCAGCACGCAGTATTCTGTTTTGTGTTTGGTACGCAAGTACACACCCAAACTATTGCTTTAGCACACATTTTGAAAAAAAAAGTAAACGGTTAAAAACCTAATTTGAAAAAAGTAATTAACTTACTGATATAATAAATGCTTTAAAGATGTAATTAATACATACAACATGCAAGATGATAATAATGGGTTAAATTGATATGTGTATTTAGTTATTTTTGGCTGGGCACACCTACACTTCACATCTGACAGGAACTAAGATCTCATTGATATTTCATAGCTATTTCTTGTTTGACCGGTTTGTCTGCTATTATCCACTATTGTTACCCACAAGCATAATTAAAATTACCCAGTTTGATAATGTTATGAATGTAAGAGAGTATATTGATATTTGAAGTGTGCAAAAGTGGCCTAGTTTGAGAAGTAAATACCCCCACTTCAGAAAGATATTTTTATACACACACACACACACACACACACACACACACACACACACACACACACACACACGCACATACACACACACATTTTTTGTATATATAATAAAAAAGGTGAATGTCAACATTTGTTATAATTTTATATAAAAGATAAATAACAGATTTTAGATTTGGTTGTTCCTCTCTTTCTCTATAATGATATATTCTATGACACATTCTAGAATGTACCAAAACAGGTTTTCCAGCACTGAAGTATGATATACATAGCAGGTTGAAAGCTGCTACAGTGACATAAAGTGACATGTTGGGTTGCTTTAACCTATGGTTGGGTAAAATATAGACACACCCAACCTATATTCTATAGGTTAATTTTATAGGTTAATTTAATTAATGTTAATTAACCCAATGTTTGTCTTTGTCCATTTATGACTCAATATGAGTTGAAACAACCCAGCATTTTAATTTATATAACAATATAACATTTTACAAAAATACAATGGCAACATTATACAACAATACAAATAATAAAGGCTGTACATTTTACGCAGTATTATTACATTTATATCTTGCTGTTTAAAATATGAACAGATATAATTACCAAAGAATTCTGTAATTTAAAAATAAAAGAATAAACCCATAATTTTACACAGTGGAATTCTAGCATGCTTCCCAGATAGTTGTAGTTGAGAGATTATATTTAAAATATTGAATCTATTGTTATTCTTTGTGCATTAATAAAAAACAACTGAATATGATGTGTTCGTCTCCATGCTTAAGCTAGATTTGTTTGACAAAGATTTGACATTTATTTCTTAAAATAATTTAATTATTGGTGTCAAACATTTACAAATGAATTCACATACTAAATCCTTATTAGCCCTGTTGAGCCATTCATAACACATCCTACATCTTTATTATTTCCTGCTACTGTTCCAATTATTACTTCTGATGAGGAGCACCATTACATTAGCCTTCACCCACTGACATTTAATGCCGGTTCCCCATTTTATAACAAACCAAACCAGGCAATTATTTCAGGTAGTAAACATTATATATATTCAAGGTAAAAACTATGTACATACCTGAGTTCTGTCTGATGGGCACAGGTGAGATGACTGAGGAGGACTAAAGCAGGGTCGTTTCAGAGATCAGAGAGTGTGTTTTCAGACACAGAAGGCGAGGGGAGGGACCTGTCTCGCTTGTGGTTATTTGGGAACTGGCCTTACCTGAATATGCACCTTCTAACCACACCTCTGCATCAAAGTTGCAAATAGCAAAACAACGCAAAGATGTGCGTCAGCATAAACTTACTGTCACACTCTATTCACTGAACACAGGGAGGTGGGTTTTAAAGTGAGAAGGTTTTCAAGCTCTTTGAACAGCTAAAATTCTCTAAAGGGAGGAGCACCTGCCACGCTGGGCCTCCGAGTATTCCACCCATGCAATGTCTCCATGGCAACTCATGGGCTGTGGAGATCTGCTTTCCTATCCAGTCACAAAAGACACGTGCTGTTTTCACATGGCTGATCAGTATGTGCGTCATAAGAAGGTGTTTTGTCATAGTGGGGTCATGTGTTGCATTTTGACAGTGTCATACAGAGATGATGGAACTCTTACGCATGCTTTCATATGTGGGAGGAGTATGGACCTAAAATTACTTGTAAAGAATTTCTGAAATACCATACTATACATATCTGGTATGTGGTCATATAAAACATATGCGCATATTATACCTTATATTACATTATAAAAATATTTTATTTATATTAAAAATGTGTATGTAATGTGTATATTAAAATTTGTAGGTACAAATTTAATGTATGCCACATATTTTGAGTGAAAATATAACATGGATTTTCATTTAAATTCAAGCAGAAATATGTGTGTTATCTATTTCTAACAGATATAATTATGATCACTATTGATGCAGCACATAAATACAATTTCGTTAAAATGCACAAACTAATAAACTAATATATATTATATAGTTTCCACTTATCAGATGTATGTATGATAATGGTTGGAAAGTATTCAAATGAAAGTGTTAACTGAGTTTCATTTGAAAATGATATTTGGACCAAATAGCTTGCTATTCCTACACTCCGCCAGTAGAGGTCAGATTGTGCTGTAATATATGTCTGTTTTGTAGGTAGCTATTATATGTTTATCGTTAAAATTAGTTCTATATACCATTTAAGTAATCTTTTACTTTGGCGACAGAGGTTATCAAAATGATCAGACCTGTAAAAGATAATTTCTAATTCTGTAGCTGGTAATGTTATGCATGACTATAAATACTACAATTTGGTGTATTCTTACAGTGATATGTCCAGTTATAACTACCCTACTCTATGCCTATGCTAAAGATCCAAAGTTCAGATATAGTTGATACTGATTCTCACACTTATACTAAAACCACAAGGCAGATACAGAGATAGAGGGGGAAAACATGAGACAGGAAAGGAATTGCTGATGGAATAAAATGAGCATCATACGTTTATTGATTCAGTGCTCAGTCTGGCCTATTCTGACTAGGAACAAATTCAAAAGGTGTTATGATACTGCTTCACAATATTGTCCAATGGTGCTATTGAAAGCTTTGAGATGAGATCAAACATGAGATACATGTTTGCCTTAAAAATATAAATGGAATACACCACAGGTGTATCTCTGTACTCTGTCTGTGTTTCGGTCTGCTGTTAGATACACACAGACACACATTTGCACACACAGTTTGCTTTTATGAAACTCAAATATTTTAACAGGAACATCCCACACATAATAATGAAATATGGGAATTTTTATATGTAATCATCACACAATGTGTTTAATGTAACTAATAAGCAGCTAAAGCTAATAATCACTGGCAATGTCATACAATAAGGGATTGTGTCTGTTTTCAAATGGAAACTTCTTTATAAGGACTAATGAACGTCACATTTACGTTGTTTGTTTTCTTGGCCCTTTAAAAAGGCATTAGCCGTTACTTCTGTCCAAGTCTATCCAGTTTAACACTTTATATGGGCATTGGTAAATTCTGTTTGCACAGGGAACTTATTTAAATTAAATTGAGCTATAAACTGCCTCTGGAGAACAAAGGCTTGATGCCCACAGGCCAGACTATTAAACTACAGGACATCAAACCATGTGGCAAAGACATTATGACTTCACAGAAAATACACATTACATTTATAGTCAACTGAATGAATAAAACAAGTGAGCATTGCCATATATAATAACATCCCTGCAGACAAGGTCAAATGCTTTGTTGATCCAAGGAGTATTATGTTATGTAATCAGTCGGGAATGTGTTCGGCTAAAGTAACTTTCTTCAACTCATTAGCAGGTCTCCTGCTATTTAAGAGCTCAGTGGGGACCTGTGAACTGTGTTTGACTGCAGGAGCCTGATGAATGGTGAAGTAACAGCTTTACACAAAAAAAATGTGAATGATTACAGTGATACATGAAATATGACTGGTGCGAATTGAGCAGCCAATCGCTAAAGGAGCACAAACCTGATTTTGTTAAATTATTTATTACATTAGGAAAAGAATGCCACAATTGCAACAAAGGCGGAACATTACCTCAGTACTACTACTGGGTTAGATGTTCTCTACAAGTACTTAAAAAATAAATAATGGGTTGGCTTTATAAAAGCAATGTTCCTTGTTGTGTCTAATATTTTGTTGACTGCAGTCAATGTATATATTTTACTGTGTTGTTCTCAGAGAATCAAACCCAAAACCTTGGTGTTGCCAGAGCCCACATGCATCCTGTTGAGCTACAGGAACATGTGGTTCACTATATGTATTGATTTTCAGTGATAAACCTTTGCAGACAGATTTTACGTAATGTTTGCCATAAGCGAGGTTGGGAGTCAGAATGTTAAGATGCATGAGTTGCATAGGCCAAACTAAGGACAAATTTAGAAAATTACAAGTTATAAATTCCTTTCATCCACACTGAAATCAAAGCATGTGGAACATGTGCAAATTGCGTGCACTGTATCACAAACAGTGTATTGACAGATTGTACATCTACAAAACAAGTGGAGGGTTTTCATATGCCTCAGTTAACCTGTGACACATTCTTGATGAATGGAGACAGCCCAACACATGATGAATGGAGACAGACACAGAATGATATACAAAGGTGTGTTTCAGCTTGAATCTTCCTGGTCGACCATCTGAACTCAGACTCCATGACCACAGGCCTTTCCTTTTCTCCTCCTCTCTCGCTCTCCTTCACTTTTTTCAGCCTCTTCAGCAGCTGCTTTTTCGTTTATCACACTATTACATAAACCCTGAAAATATGTGGGAGTGGAGTTTTAGCCTCCCAGTCAGAGATGGATTACAATGAAACGATCTGCTACCTCACATCTAAACAAACAGGCCCAAATGATCACAACAATCTTATTGCAGGAGTTTTTTTTCTCCTACACAGTACGTGAGGCCCTGATAACCCCTGATTACTGGCTAGAAAGCGTCTGAGGAGAAGAGTACAACATGATCAGTGTTAGGAACCATCATCAGGAATTTATTGTTATACATTTGAGCTCAGGAACTTTGGAAGGCTATTGACTGAAAACTGTATCAAAAAGCACTGACCTACATGAACATCAGGCACAAGAACCATAGACTTGTGATTCTGAGCTGCAGAGCTGTCTGTAATATTAACCAGATCTGTTAAACACAAGGATATGATTTTAGAAAAAAACAATAATTCAATAGAAAACAAATTTAGCAAAGCAGATGGTCTACTGCATTAGTTGAGTGTCTGAGAATAAGAACAAGGCCTAGAGCTGAGAATAACAACTGCTTACCACCCCCTGGGCACATGTGACTGCAGGCCAGCAGATAGAGAGAGTCTGGCAGAGTTATAAAGGGATAAAGAAAAGAGAGAGAGAATCCAGACCTAAAATGTTTCCAGATTTGGAGGAAAGACAAGGAGATAATAAGGCAGAGAGACCTTCCTCAGACATGAGCTCAGCATCCTGCTTCACTGATGTTTCAGTGCTGATGTATGTCCTCAGGAGGCCAAAAACAGCGGGATTTTTTAAACGTTAAAAAAAAACAAGAAAATTTGGAGATCTGCTGCAGCTCAGATTGAGGGAGAGTGAGATAAGAAATTTCTTCATAAAAATCAACAATCTAAATATTTATCCACTTAAAAACCACCCAAAGCTCAGAAAAACTAGGTCACTTGGATACACTTCTCATTATTTTTCACTGCCAGTTTGTTTTCAGCTGGATTCTTAGCTGGAAGTACACCATAACACACACGCAATAAAAATTACATGCATACACACACATATGAATGATATGGGGAAAGTACCTGGAATATATTGAATGTTAATAATTCACAAAGGGCTTTATATGCTTTATTCATTCAGCTCTTTATCTGTCACTCTGTCTAAAAGTGTTAACTTCCAGACATGTATTTAAACTGGAGGCTTTTTTTGCTCATAATGGATGATGAGCTAATAGCAGCTGTCCATCACTGTGATGTCAAAGTAATGTCAATGCTGCAGTGATTTCTGCTCACTGTGTGTATTCATGACTTGCAGTGTATGTGTCACTACTCACCAGTATGGGTTAAATGCAGAGGTCACATTTAAACTATGGCATTATACATAATAATCACAGCCATCTGAGGTCTTAATTAATAATTGGTGTCATCACTCATAATGTATTGCATTGAATCTATGCTGTCTAAACTATTCACCCAAGAGCACATAAGTGATGGCATCTTTTAAAAAACTGTTTTGACAGTTCACAGCTCTCAGCTCTTGCTAATCATACCAGGGTGTGCATGAACTGCTTCAACTGCTAATCAAATGCATTACTGTCAGCTGTATTTTAATAACTAGCAACAGATATTTTAAAAGCTCTGGCACGTTAAAGCTAATCGAAGAGGAATGTGGAGTTTAATTAGAAAGAAATTAGATGATTATTATCATCCAGGGCTCTGATTCCAGCCTCTCTCATTCATGAGCAGATGTATTAGTCACAGCTTACAGGAGACCAACATGAAATCACTGCTGTGTCTTTTTCCTACAATAATAAGCATTGAGTCAGAAAACAGAGAGTGATGAATTTGTGCCTGTGTCTATTAACTAGTTTAACTAGTCTAGTTATAATTTGTAGTTAAATTCCCCTTTGATTGAATTACCAAACAACATTTACAAAGAAAATCAACAATTACAAAGAAACAGTTAAAAAGGGCAGCACATTTGAAAGTTATTACAAAAGAAATTTAAATTGTAGAGCAATAAAAAGCGTTATTCGTATTATTATTATTATTGTTTTTATTTGTATAAAAAAAACAATAATCACAGCCATTATTGACATCATAAATATTCATTCCACTGTGGACACAGCCAGCAACACTGTGTAAACATTTGCTGTTTTTTTAAATCAGCTCTGCACTGCAGGGCAATATGGCTGTTCTCTGTGACAGCATGATTTTGTTGAGTCTGGCCGTATTTTGGGGCACAATGAGGGCATTTATGGACCTCAGACGTGAGACAGAACTGCTTCTGTGGCAGTGTTCCTGGCACATGCCCTGAGTTTGACACTACCACAGCTATTCCTGTTGAATGTGCTCTAGCCATTACTCCACCAGAGAAAGCCCAGCACAGGTCCAATGTGCCCAACACTGACCCGGTGTGGATCTCTGCCAGCTACTTCAGTTCTCCTAACACTTACTGCATATGGAAGGCATGTGTGATCCACCTCCCTGTGTCAGAATACGAAGAGTCCCTGTGGCCCTGAACTGTTTCCACTGTTTGAATATTTTGAGAACTCAGTCACAATATAAACTGAAGCGTGTTAATGTGTGTTTTCTTTCACTCCCCTTCTCTAACTCTTGTCTAAGACCAAAGGCTTTGTGTGCATTGCCAGCTGAAATGGACACGGCATTACTGCATAATTGCCTTTTTCAAACACTTTGTGATGCTGACATCACTCTGTGTTTTTCTTTCCTTCTGTTTGGTCAGCAGGAGATGCTTGACTAGATCCTGAGTGACTCAAAATGTATAATCCCTCACGATCTTTTAAGAGTGTGATGCATTAAATGGCTTTTCACCAGCACAAAACATCACTTTTAGGCACTGATCAGCATTTTCACTCTGTGAAATAGCAAATTAATGCGTGACATACGAGTGGTGAATGTTGTCAGCCACAGTAAGCTTCTAAGAAAGAATATTTTTTAATTCCTCATGAGGCCAAACGATGAAGTGAGTTATGATACCTGCTACAACACTTATTGGAATAAAAGCTCACATCTTTCCACAGATCATGCTTCAAAGATCCTGCAATGTTTTATCACACTGCTTAATAATCACAATATTTACATTATGTCTCATTATGTGTCCCGTTTAATATAACACATCAGCAAAAGCAATAAATCCAGATAATTAATTTCTCCAGGACTTAAAATGGAGGGAATCTCCACAGCCCTATTTTATAGGCTAAATAATGCAGATGGTTAATGCTGCCATCTCATCTCCTGAATTCTCCTGGTAATGATTACTGACCTCAAACCAATGTGAGTGAATGTGTGAATCTGTAAACATTTACAAATTTTAGACTAGAGAAAAGCTCATATGAACTGAATAAGATGGTAGGGGACATTTGAGAGGAAGATCATTTATTAGTTCAGACAGTTTTATAAAACAAAACTACCATTTATCTAATTCTCTATCTTTTTCAAAGCTTTTCTTTCACATTCCATTTATTTTGTATCTCACATTTTTCATTGGAGCATGAATTCTCTCATTCTCTTTCTCATTCTCCTTTTTCTCTCATTTCTTTTCTCTCTCCTTTAAAGAGCTAGTCAGTTTAATTAAATAAAAAAACAACTAGCTAGATTTTATGCATATATAAATAATACAGGGAAAATATTCTTCACTTATTTTCTCTTTTTAACACACACAGATACACACAAATACAGACCTAAGCATGAACACATTTCACATTTAAATAAATTAAACTTCTCAAAGGACTTTAATGGACGAGTTTCAGAAAGTTGACATAATGCAAATAATTGTAGTCAATAACTGCCATGAGGAAATTAAGTTCAAGACTGTGTTTCCAAAATCAGTTCAAAACTATTGCATTTTAGGAACAAAGGAATGAAATCAAAAATGTGTTCAAGTGAGATGTTCAACATATGTTCTACCTGTCAGGCAACACACGAAAACTGTCATCGGTCTCCTTAACAACAGTTGCCTCTGTTGTTATGGTGAGATCATGATTGTAGCCACAAGTTTTTAAGGATGGGGAGTAATTATCTATTACTTTTATTACAATTATTTAATTGGCCCTACAGCCCCCACCACCACTTTATGGCAAAAAATGCAAAAATATTAAACAACAATTTATACTTATAATAATTCTAAATTAATATATAAATTGAGCTTAGGTAATAAATTGCTCTACTATTTATTTTTCTCTTTTTCCACAGCTCGGGGTAATGAATGGATCACAGAGGGCCATCATGTGTGCAAAAACACGGAAAATATCCTTTCTGCCAGACATATCATCATTTACTGTCTTATCCATATTTATGTTGGTTGGGTTGCTCCTGTCTTTCTCATTTCTTTACTTTGGTGTCAAATTTACTCCTATTTCATATATTTCCTTACTGAAATGGTACTTTGGACTTGCCAAAAGAAAACAAAGCCTCTCTCTCTCCTTCTTGCTCTCTGCTTTTTCCACTCATAATGACAGTATACATATTGAATCCTCCCTATAAATCGAGTGAACAGATGATTGCAGTTTTTGCTGTTCTTCTGCATAGCCACTTAGTTTAATCCTACACAAACATTGTAGTATTTGCAGTAAAGCTTTAATAAAAATATAAGACAGAATAACCTTTTGTATGGTTCAGTTTATGAAGAATGTAAGAATGTAACAGAATGTAAGACCAGAATTGTGCAAATATTAGCTGAAGCTAAAATACTGGTAATGAATCTTTACATTGACATTAAGTCTTGTTTTGCAATATTTTTTAAGATTAAGAAAAATGTTATCCAGTCATACATTATACATTTGAAACATTTTAAACATGCTCCAAACAATATCTATACAATGCCATCTATAATTATTATCATTAAAAGCAATTTTGAACAACTATAAACATTTCTGACTGGCATATTTCACCTGGAAAATGTTGCAGAAATCCATCTGGATGCCATTTTGTGTATCTGTAAATTCTTCTTCAAATCCACAGTCCATTGTTGCTAATTGCCTTTCCCCCTCTAGTTCCATAATACAAAATTAAATTCATGGATTACCGAATTTATAAAGAGCTTATATTTCACTTGGAAAACCAAGAGAAATAGCACAGCCATTTTTTCACATCGAAATGGAGTTGGTGCATTCTTCTAAAAACAAACATCTTCTGATCTGATTATTGTGGTACAGACTCTTGGGAAGATTACTCAAATGACAGCAAGGAGGTTGATTTTTAATTCGATATTTTGTTTTCGATATTGTCGTTTATCTGTTTACTGTTTGGAAGTCATATAACGTGAGCTACTCTTGCACCCTACAGAAGTGTTATCCATTTCTATATCCATTTGTTTAACAGTAATGAGCATAGTGTAATTATAATGAGCAGAGGTGAATGGAGACCAGTGTACTCAGACTCTTAGTAATGGAAGGAATATGCCCCACTGTGATGTTGTGATGTTTTGTGCTGTGAGGTCATCTGAGGTAAGCCACAGTTGGGAAGAATGTCATTCTAAAGTTATGCATGGAATTACTGAAGATAAGGCTTCATATATGGAACAATATATCACAACTAGCACTGAACATCACACCTTTGACCGTAGCATATATTTGCATAGCCATACACTGAACGCATTTAACACACAATGTGAAAGAGTTGTCCATACTGTAAAAAATATTGAACCAAATATTGTCCATATTATGTCTTTATGGATGTTTGAATGTTTGAAAATCAGCCATCTTTTTTCCAGAACTGAAATGTGTGTGTACATTAGACCCAGGAATGTTTCCATATGGAAAATTTATAAATGCATAAAGGGGTTGTGAGGGAAGCAGTTTTCCAAAAAAACAGCTGGAAAATCTCTTCAGCGCTTCTTTAACAAACAACTTCAATTCCTTAGATTCTTCCTTTTTCGCTCAGTGTTCCATTGTCTGATCACTGTGCATGTCTATAAGCAGTGAAGCAGATCTGTATCTATTATATCAGATATATTTAAACGTAGAATGCGTTTTACAAACACACTTCCTCTGGTGTATTAAGTCCCTTTTCTTAAAGCCCATTTGACTAGACAGTCCTTTAACTTGCTCTTGAAACCTTTGCAGTAGTTCTTTGGC
Organism: Yasuhikotakia modesta; assembly: GCA_036877545.1. Lineage (NCBI taxonomy): Eukaryota > Metazoa > Chordata > Actinopteri > Cypriniformes > Botiidae > Yasuhikotakia > Yasuhikotakia modesta. Next base: position 50,419 of record JBAJNP010000283.1, read on the forward strand.
AGTTGTCGCCTCAGTTACAGAACATTTAATTACAAATAAATTGTGATAATGATTTGTTTTGAGTCCTTGAGACTATTATTCAATTTGTACTGATTATTTTAAATGTGTGGGTATTTAATTAGTATAATTGTGCTTTTATGCAGGAGGTTTATGGAACTGGGCAGTAGATCTGCTATCTGATAGGCTAGTGTTAGGTCACCTTTGGACTGAGTCTCTGGAACATGTGTATGTGATAAAGCAAAAACATGAAAGGACTGAAGTGCTCATTAGCCTTCTGACGCATCAGGGCACTTGTAACCAGAAAAGATTTGTAAGCTTTCATGCTTGTCTAAGCTAATCAGTTGTGCTTCCTGTGTATCAGTGCACCTGTTGATAGCTCATTTATATTCAGCTTAAGCTTTTAATGTTGGATGTTGATAGTTGATTCACTTTCTGTAACCTCAAATTCTATTATAAAGGCCTTATCAGGTATGCATACTTTAAAGACTTGTACTTGCATGTGGCTTTCTTCGTAGAATAAGGCAATAGATTCTGAAGAACATAATGCTGTGATTTTGTTTTTATAGCCCCACTGGCTGTGTTCCCCAGCATCTGTATGTTTTATTACCATCTTTCTCAAAAGCCTCAGTAATTTACTCAATGTTTGATTCCTTTTGATTCTCTATGGAAAATACCGTGATGAAACAACTGTTGTTTAAAAATTCTTCTCTCAAAGATTACAGGGGCCCAAGTTTTGGTTCACACAAAGTTCGTGGCATTTAAGTCAGTGCCCATTTTTTCTTGCCAAGATAATGGCAAAAATTCAGGTAAACCACAAGCAAACTGTGCCTTCATTTATTTAAGAGGCTGCCCAATTGTGCCATGATGACCTCAGTAATGTTTATGATGCATCCTGCCAGTTTAAAGCCCGGCAGAAGTGTGCAGTTTACAACATAATATTCATATTCATAATATTCCACAGCCAGTGAGGTTATTTTACACAATATGGAGTTTAATTAGGCTAAATGAATTTCTAAAATTTAAAAACTAAGAAAAATGCCTGTATGCTAACATTACTAATGCACCCCTGTTATTAAGATGATTAGCAGGGCAGGAGTGGGGGAGGTTCTGTGAGCTGGCACTGTTCCATCGACTCGGGTTTAGGAGACGGGCTAAGCATGGAGAGAGCCAGCCCTCTTGTAGTGGATATCTGTGGGAGGAACATTGGGGGAACCAGGTTCAAAGGGGTGTAGGGTGTCTGTGAAGAGGTAGTTGAAGACCATAAAAATGAGAGTACTCTATAAAGATTGGATTCCAATGGAACAACTTCCACCAGTGAAAAACAAGACACTCTTTCTCAAACACACACATATACACACACTGTTCTCAGATATTCTCTCTCTTTTCTACACTCTGGCTCATGTCCTTTTCTGCATCAGTGGTGATTTTACTGGGCTTTGAGGGAGAGCTATTATTCTGCAGGAACTCTGCTTCTCTGCTTGTGTCCATTAAATGGCAGGACAAATATTTTTGCTATAATGAAGAGACATCCGTGCAGCCAATAGACCTTCCCTGTTACCACATACTTTTAGACACATACCAGACTGAAACCCCATTAGCCAAGGATCAAATGCTGTAAAAGACACATATGAGAGCTTTGTAAGGTGTGTGTTGCACAGGGTGAGGTTACTATGTGCCTGTTGGTGAGTGTGCATACTGTATGTGTTTGCTTAAGTACCATATGGTGAAATGAAAGCAGACTGGCAGTGCCTGTAAAAATGATGAAAGACTGTTATAAATCCAACAAGCCCGACCAAACAAGGCTTTCCATGACCAATACTCTGCTGTGAAGTCTTGGAGAGAAAAAAAATCCATCTTCATACATCATATATGACATCACTGTTTTCATAACATTTTCCATAACATGTTATTCTGTTATTTTTCTTGGAATGTGTGGTTCATTAATGCCTAAGGCTCTATTAAAGTGGAGATGATTACACTAGACAGAGTCATGTATATACAGTAACAGTGAGGGTTTGTGTATGTGTTCACCACCTTTGAACTGGATGAATTAACTGACAGGAAAGAGAAAGACCTTAAAGCTGAGGAAGAGCAGCTCCTGCTCAGTCTCACGCTCTGTTGTGACCTTTAGTCATCACTCAGTCCTCTTAGGTAATCATCATATGGAGAGGAGAGTAAGAGAGAGGAGAGGAGAGCCCTGTCTCTGGTAATAAAGACCTACAGCATAAAAAGAGCAGCCACTTTACAAAGGCCTGTCAGACACACCTCCCCAACAAATGAAGAAGACAAGCATGCAGGCAGGCCATCTGAAGTGTCTGCTATTGTCTTGAACGGCCCATTCATGGTTTATTGACACATTGCTAGTTGTGTGTATTGCCATATTTTAACATAAAAACCATGACATATTACTAAGACATACTGTATCACTGAAATGTTAGCATCAATAGGTGTGTCCTTACTAAATACAAAACATTATTAGCATTTCTTAGAAAAGCACTAATGTAAGCAAAGGATAAGATGTTTTGTTTGAATGTTTGTTATGATCAACATTTAATGTTATTCCTCTACTGTTGTAGCAAACAAAAAATTATTTTGTCAAACTGTTTTTCCTAAAAGATAATTATATCCTACAGATAAAGGCAGTTTTTTATCTTGATGAATAATATATAAATAAAATAACTACACAAAACATACAGGTCGTAATAGTCGTCTTCCACGCCCAGCTTAATTCTATGGTTTTCGGCATCACTAAAATCCTCCAAACTCACGTTACTTTAATGGCCGTTATGTGTGCAGCCTTGTAAGTGAAGGAGTGACGGGCTTGTAATTTGAGAGTTGGACCTGGGGTATTATTATCTAAACCTAGCACGGAGCCTGAACAGTCCAGATGTTGAAATAGACACAACCAAGGATACTGCGAGTGTTTGTGTGTTTTTCTAAAGTCTGTTGAGTTCTCCGTACATACAGCGGCTGTTCCCACAGACAGATAAGCTGTAACCCAAGACTGCCGGGTTACTTTATTCTAACTAACTGACTGTTTCGTGTCGGGATTGCTCGGCATTTTACGCCGCGGGCATGCGTAGGATTGGAGAAGGAAGGCTTGTTTAAAGAACAGAGCTGAAAGTACTTTTGACTTTGATAAGGCAGCGGTGGGTATGATGGCTTCCCCTCTGTACATGCTGACAGCCCTTTGGGTCTTGTTGCGTTTTGGGGCAGCATTGTTTTCGGGACCTCTCCAACCGGAGATGTCCAATGGTACCTTTCATCATTATTTCGTGCCGGATGGGTACTATGAGGAAAACGATGATCCTGAGAAATGTCAGATGCTCTTCAAAATGACCGACGATCGCAAATGCACCCTGGACGAGGACCAGGACTCTGTGATCCGGGACGACTTCACTATTATTAAGCGTCACATTGAGGACTCGGCGCGGGTGCTGGAGGGAATCGGGAAAAGCATTTCGTTTGACCTGGACGGGGAAGACAACTATGGGAAATACCTGAGAAGGGAAACGACCCAGATCGGCGAGGCGTTTTCCAACTCCGAGAAATCTCTTCTGGAGCTGGAGGTGAAATTTAAACAAAGTCAAGAAAACGAGTTAAAAGAGGAGCACAAGATCAGCGACGACTTTCTGAACATGATCGTGCACACGCGTGACGTGTTGAAGGAGACGCTGGACATCTCACTAGGACTGAAGGATAAGCACGAGTTACTGTCACTCATCATCCGGAGTCACGGGACCCGGTTAAGCCGCCTGAAAAACGAGCATATGAAGGTGTAGAGGAATCTGCCGTCCCCTCTTAAGTGCGAAACCAAATCCATCTTTGTCTTTCTCCGGTAGGGAATTATATTTGGCATAATCGTTGCAGCCTGTTTGTGCAAAAAATGGAAGCCGATATTCACTCAACAGCAGCAGTCGTACATCGTGGACCTGTCCATGCATTAATTGCGCGCAGTATGACCCCTGCAGTTAATGATAACTGGCATTATTGTCCAAAAATATATAGGTTTCACCTCGTAAGAGGGACGAGTTAAGAAAAAGAAACGAGTTAGTTAATAATTTAGTGTTGCGGTTGATCAACGCTACTGAGTTTATTTTCTCAAATAAGGATGTAGGTTGTGTTTGTGGAAACATTTTTCTGAGAATATTCATTTAAACAGAAGGAATATAGTTTTCATTGTACAAACGTTCATATCCGTATTAAGTTCATAACTAAAGCATGTATATGGAATAGTTTTAACCATTCACTCTTACAAGCCACCAAAAGACAAGGGCATGAAATTTACCCTGTTATACTCACAACATTAATTTTATTCCTATTGCTTTCCAAAATACACCTGGAGAATTTTTTTTTCACTTTACATGTTATTAAGATTTGTGTGCCTTAAGAAATCAATATATTTTATTATGAACTTTTAAACCATTAAACTGTGATTGTTTATATTTATGAATAGGCTTAAATGTATTCATTTTTAAACAAGAGATTGCGCTTTGTTGCTTTAACTTTTCTTGTAGTCCTCTGAGAAGTAATGGAAAAAGGACCATCTGGGATGACATATTCCCTTACAAACCAAGATGACTGCGGGCAGGAATATTGGACTTGAGTTTTACATGTGCAGTTCCATTCCTGAGATATATGTGATGTTTATTCCTTTTTGTAATAAAATTGTAAAGATAGTTTGTGCATGTGTGCGCTAAATAATTACTTTGCCTTAGACATACCATAGTGCAAAAAAGAGTATCACTAGTACAATAGTATAGTTACATTAAGGCTTAATCTGTCTGGTACAATGAAGAGAACTTGTCAAATATATATATAAAAAATATTAGGAGAGAGGCGGGTGTGCTGGAAAGGCAGTTACACCACCTGACAGTAGTTAAATGGATTCTGAGTTTCAGAATGATGTCATGCATGTTAATGTTTTCTGTCATACATGCATATTGTTTTCTGGCATATTTATTTCTCCTGACAATATAAAACCGTCTGCCCAGGCACGGTTGTGTTGAACAGGAACATGAGCACCATCAGATCACATTACTGGACAGAAATTTTGTTTTGTTTACAAAAGAGCCCTTAAATTATGTTGTGATAACTTCATTAACAACCTCAGTTTAATTTAAAGAGGTTTAAGCTAGCTTTTTAAGAAGATGCTAGTTGGGCATGCTCAGCAGGTCAGAAGGTCCCAGCACCATTTTGATGGTGAAACATTTAAATATCTGTTGCAGGGTATGAGCCCTTCCAAAACATGCATTACATGGCAACCAGGGTGCAGAAACTGTTAATGTAGTGTGTGAGCTCTCAGTTTGTGTGTGTGTGTGTGTGTGTGTGTGAGAGAGAATATTATTAAGTTTTATGTAATACCATATTGACGATAAAAATATCAATAAGCAGACAATAAATACCTAAATTTATAAGCAATTAAAACTCGTCCTTATCACAAGTTATTTCTTTCAGAATGCAACAACAAAGCATGCTCTATATTGCTATATATGACCACGTGACAGTGGCAATAAAATACCAACAAAGATCAATAGACTATGTCGAGCAAAGCTGCACGTAGGTTTGTCCAGGTGACAGTTGCACGACAGCGGAAAGTGTTCACGGGGATGATCGCTGTGCGTGATGTGTGTGCAGCTACAGCAGCTATAGTAACCTTTCACCCACTTACAGAGCGAGTTCTCACGCTTCCCCAGCTCTATATAAGGCTACAATAACCGAGTCTTTATTTACCCCTTCGTCACGGTAAGTGCCATATCACAATTACTTTGTCATAATTAAAAATGGAAATAACATATCCATGGACGTAAAATATGAGACGCAACACTAGCTTGATCGCAGGTAGCACGCATGTCAGACTACTGGATGAAAGAGTGCTTGCAGTTGTGCTTGTTTTTTAACGCGTTATATATTTATCACTAAATTCTACATAGGATACATTTCACATGTATCCTATGTGGAAGCTAAATCAACGGAAGTAAAATGAAAGAGAGATGAGCTTGTAGATATTCGGCTAGGAGGCTAGACTGTTTAAGTTCATGCAATTTCTGTTACACCGCAATACAGCGTGTGTGTGTACAGCGAGCAGCACGCGCTCATTGATGTGTTGTGTTTGTAACACTGGAAGCAGGGATATGTGTGTAAGGGGAAATAATTGATGACCTTTCACTTGCTTCTGTGTTCACCAAGATAATGGGTCATATGGGCTAAGGTGTGTGCATTACATAAGCAAGTCAATGGTCCATTTAGGATACTTATATATAGGATATACTATATTTGACCCATGCGACCCATGTCTAGTCACAGTTCATTTGTAGTTCATTTTCTGAAAATGTATAATTTACATAAAATATGCACGTATACTTAAGTATGGGGTATGTGTAAAAGATGTTTTCTCTTAAAGATCTAGCTCTGTAAAGCAACTTGTTTAATCACAGTGGTCTACAACATATGACAATGGCAAATGAACTGAAATCAATATTTTAGATTGTAAACATAAGTATCAGAGGCAGCTGATTTTAATTGATTTAACTGATTATGTTTACATTTATTAAGTCCACTTTATCAATTTTTGCTTGCTTATAACCAAATTATATTATTATATGCCAAATTAATTGTCAATTATTAATTGTAATCTGTTTACATTTGACATAGATATAACTGTCGACTATTAAAGAGAAAAAAGCAGCAGAGAAAAATGTAAGGTGTCTCTCTACTCAAAGAGGCCCAGTAGTTGTGTCCCAATTTACATCTTCTAAAATACATTAGTAGTAGAAGTGCTTCACAGGTAATGGAAAATTGCACACCTTTGTGCATGAAAGAAGACAGTATACTATTATAGATACATACCACAACACTGTTAAAATGCAAGAGTTTTCCTTGAAAAAATTGGTTTTTAAATTTGGCTAAAGCACAAATGGCTTTATTGCATCTATTTTCAAAATGAAGTTTAAATTATGCATTTTAGCATAATTTAAACAAATATCTATAGCAAACAGATAGCAAATATCTAAATAACATGCAGTTAATTTATAGCATTTTTAATTGCTTTTTGCAATTGTTATTTACATTTATTGTGTCATTGTAATTGACACAAGAAAAGCCACACTTTTAGGAGTCTGTAGATTTGGGGGTGCTGTATTTGAGCAAAGGAAATCCTGCTTATTTGGTATTGTTTAGACTATATAAGAATTACACAAGGTGTTGTAGCCCCTGTGTACATTCAGGGTGCTGAATGTTTCTGTGAAATGTTACACATGGTCTTAGCAAGTCAAGGTGGAAATTTTTTGTGAGTGCAGTGTGAGGGTCTGAGTCCAAAGTTCAGTTATGTTTTAGTCATGGTTTGTGTAGTGTGGTGGTGCTAAAGTCCTCAAGTCAATAAGACCCAGATTAGCTTGCTTTATCTTGGTTACTTTGATGTAATAATGTTTGTATTGTACTGTTATCAAATCTATGCACCTTGACAGTCATTCAGCTCTGATGTCATCATTTATATAGCCCATAGCTGTTTCTAATCAATCATCAAAGACTAACCTGGATGTTGGGAAAATGAACCCAAGACAACAATACAATAACTTGCCAGTTGATAGCTTAGAGTTTTGTTTAATTTCTGCAGGAAAGACACATAACACATAACACAAAAACAAAGGAATCTATAGTTTCTTCACACAACTTCACACATACTGCATATATATTCAGCAGTCCAGCTGAAAGTCCTTTGATGAAAGTCTTCATCATTTTAGCAGGCAACTTTTACAGACATTTAATCACTACCAGTGAAGAAAAGACACATAACTGTCATGCAGAAGTCAAGACTTGAAAAGCAGAACCTGTAAGTTGACATACCAGATGTGCGATAGCAATGTATACACAACACACCTGTCTGCCTCTCATTCAACATTGTAATGTAGAAGTTCATTGAATTACTGTGTGTTGTTATAAAACAATCTTACAAACACAGCAGTTTAATGATTTGTTTGTGTTCTCAGATTAACCAGAGCTACTCATTGGTACGTGTTAAAACCAGGACCAGGATGTTATCCTATCTAACTCGCTGGATGCCCAGAGGTGCTCTCCAGGCACTGAAGAGGGCAAACAGACCACCTCATCTGGTCAAGACGCCTGGTATCGGTAAACAGACACTGGCAGCAGCCCCTCTTCCTTTTACTGGGGGCAGTTCAGGAGTGAGACAGGCCCGAGCCCTGGATCAGGAGAGGCTGCTGCAGATTGAATGGGACGATGGGACTTGTAGTTTGTATCCCTTCACCTGGTTGAGAGATAACTGCCAGTGTCCTCACTGTATGCTGCAGTCTGCGCAGGCACGCAGCTTGCTGTTATCAGATTTGAATGTGCACACTGGGATGGACCAAGTGCAACTGATGGACAATAAGGTTGGGCGTTAATAAGCCAATTTAAACCAGACTTTAAATATTCTCAGACTGTAGCAATGCTATCCTGTCATATGTCATACATTTCTGGGTGAACTATTCCCTTCAGCCAGTTCAAAGGTTGTTGTTGGAAACGTGTTAGATGGCTACACATCTAAGCTGTTGTCCTAAAGCTCTGTGTCTGAATCTCATTGTAGGTGTCCATAACTTGGCCTGATCAGCACAGCAGTGAGTTTGAGCCAGACTGGCTGAAGAAAAGGTGTTTTTCCTCTGAGGCAAGACAGGCTCTGCAGGAGGAACTTTTTCTTAATGGTGAGCTCATCATTCATTTTCTCATCATTGCTGTTTTTTATATTAACACATATTTACCTGTTTCACTGTTAATTACTGATCTGTAGTACTGCATGGATGTTAAGTGTTGGAAGTTTCTTTATTATGTTTTGAATAATTTAATAATGTGTGGATTTAGCATCACTAGGCCTAGGTGACATTATCATGTGATAGAAAAACTAGTGATCTAAAGTACATTTATCAAAATGTTTTTGGGCAACTTGGCAGATGTGTTTTCTGGAGTTTTTAGAGTCAATGAGTGGGACAGTGTGGTCTCTGTGTTAGTATTATTAGCATGCAAATTTTTTCTTTGAAGATTCCCTTTTCCCTGTAGTATTCACAGTACCCCTCTTTGTGCTGCAGATACATTTTCATATAAATTGTTTTGGGTCCATCACTGAGGGACAGCTTCTTGACCTGAGTCAGACTTTAAAGGCAGGCTAATTTTTAGCTGTCCCTCAGTAATGGCCCTCTGCTCCCAAATACTGGCTGTTAGTGGTGTAATTTACATTTTTTTCTTTGGAGTTTAAATGAAAACCACTTGTACTGTGTTATAAATTTTGGAGCAGTTTTAGCATTTAAATCAGTGCTCATTTCAGGAGTTTCCACTCCAGTGTTGCCAGTTCAGCAGGAGCAGAAGTGGTTTTACTCAGATAATGTTCTGGAACATGTGCTTCTGCTCCTCCCGGTTCTTCTTCTTTTTGGGCTTAATCAGGCTTTACTGAGGACCAAATTCTTTCATCCTTCAAAAACAGGCAATGTGGAAATCTTGATGCATGAGTTTTTTTTGTTTGTTTATGCAAAGTGACCTTGTGTAACCTATTAAGTCAGAACAACAACAGAACAGTTATATAGAAAAGCTTAAAGAACTCATTATTTGAATTTGTCTGTGAAGCATGTGCTTTGGATAGCAGTTACCTTTCTAGTGTGCAGGCTCTTTCCCCCTCAATCGCCCCTGAGTGGAAAGTCTTTCTCCACATCCTGCCACATGGAATAGAGATTTAAAGCAATCTGAGAAAGACTGAGCTGTTGTTTTTATACCGAGAGATGCTGTGGTTACGACAGACTGAACATTGTGTTTGCAGATTAAGCATCCTGCGTATATGTCCTGAGATTTGAAAATTACATATTATAAAATGAATAATTTGAGGCACATTAAAAAATAGACTAGGTTTGGCAATCTTCACAAAGAGAAATGCCCTTCTACAAATATTAATATCTACAAATATTAAACACATTCCTTGCTAAAACACCCAATCACAGGTCAGAACATCTGCTATTAAATCTGTTGATTCTGGTGATTGTCAAATGCTACATTCTCATCGGTTTCTATGTCAAATCACAACAGATCTTACCATTGTTTAAAACCTTGTGATTTTCTTGTGTAGGAAACGATGCTACTGTTTTGTGTAAAGGCACAAAGACACAAAGACTCTTGTATCTTTTAAAGCTCTAAATGAACAATAAATGAATTTCCACAGTTTTAACTACAGACTACAAATCAGGCCAATGCGTCTAGCCAAGGTGTAAAACATACCCTTGCAGTGTCTACAAAGCATTTATGTGTTTAACAACATCTCTTAACTAGCATATAATGTGAAGGTCCTGCTCCTTGTTTAAAGACAAAAGGCCTTTAAACATTCACCCTATGTACCATGTCTGTCTCAGACAGTGATGTGCCATTAGCCATTTCCACACAAATTAACACCATTTAATTGGAATCTTGGCTGGTTTGTTCACCACAGTTTTACTCTTTATGAGGGTATAAGAGTGTATCAGACTAGAAAATGTGCACTAACCAGTCAATTGAATGTTTTTTTATATATCTTGACTTTTGAACAGTTTTGTGTGAGTGCTTTAGTTGTTATCTGTCTTTGAGCAACAAGCAGTTTTTAAAAATAGTTGTAAAGTATATAAAAAATTAATATCAAAATGTTTTGGTAAATCAAGATTTACATAAATAAAAGTGATTATTCAGGAGGATTGAAAGTAAAAATAAAAATGCAGATTATAAAGATTCTGTTATTTAAATGCAGTTACAGTGATCAGGAGTTTTCAACAGAGAGCTCACACAGGGAGTTTTATGACCCAGTGCACTGATTCACTAAAGGAGGTTTTAAACAGCATTTGGCTGTGGTGTCTGGTTTACAAGAGGGCACCACTGTGCTTCACTCGGGTTACAACATGTCTAGCTGACATCATGCGTACCATGACATCATGATCCTTCACAGCACCAGCTTTAGTCACATTGCTGCATGACAAAAATAGCAGATGAAAAACAGTTCATTCTTTCCACACACAATAAGACCACATACATACACAGCAAAGATTAAGATTACTTTTACCGTCACTGTATTAAAATTAAAACCCAGATTTTCCAAATGGAAAACCAATAGCTTCACTGAGTATAGTTGTCTTTTTTCAATTTACTTGAAAAATGTATGTGCACATTCTAATTCTATCCAAATCTTTTAAATTAAATATATCAAAGCCATCTTTTTTCACAACCCATTTGAGAACATTATAATTGGTTTATCCCCTCCGTGTGAGCTACTGTCTGTCCTGAGCATGGTGAACTCTGCTGTGTGCTCTTGTAGGGACTCTGTTGACAGAGTTTGACTGGATGCAGCTGTCTGCCAGTTACAGAAGCCACAGCTTCACATTACATAGCTGGACCAGTCACAAGAGTAATGCTGCAGGAAACTGTTTCAGCACACACAAGCTGACACCTCACTGTTCCTGTGTGCCTTTCTTATACCTCAATATATGCCTGCATATGTGTCTGTTTAGGAGAGTAAAAAGATCATTGAAAAAGTTTCATGAAAATGTCTCCGAGGCCCAGCTGGATAAAATAATGACATGATATTAATCTCTGATTGGCTCCTAGGCCAGAATGAGGCCTGCCAGGAAATCCTAGTATGTCAGCGAGATTGAGAATATTGAGCATTACACGGTAATTAGAGCTGAGCATTACTGACCTGGCCCAACTGAAGCACTTCACCCCGGGCTGCATGCCCAGCTCTCTCTCTCCAACTCATTCACCACCACCCACTCAGTTTCAGTTTTATTATCATGAGCATGTTTCTGTCTGTTCCAGCTTTTCTTTCTTCTTTACTTCTCCGTTTCATTCCATATGGTATATAAAGATCCAAGCAGCGGATTATAAGTGCAGAATATTTGATCAGACATGCACAGTTGTATGTCTCTGGACATCTGTGGAAGTAAATGTAAGAGTTTCCAGTAGGTTTCCTCTCAGTCAGACATTATTGGCCCTCACACAGTGTTCTGAGCAATGTGTTCTAGCCTCGGCCTTGACAAACAAAACATACACAAATATTTATTATATGAAGTCATTTGCTAGGGATGGACACAAGCATAATGTTTCTGACATGTTTCATTTGCACTCATTCACATTAAGGTGAATGAATAAGTAAAAAGATGCAGAGAAAGGTAAAAACACATTTAGCTTAAATGTTTTTTTTTACATTCTGTGAGTAGTGCTGACAACATTACTTTGATGCTGTCTCCTCTGAGTGAGCCACGGTTGTTCAAGGTGTTGCTCTTTACTTGAACACCAGTTTCCCAATAGTCAGCATGAATCCGAGAGTGTGTTCTGTGTGTGACTAGCACTGGAGTTTAACAAGCTGATTTTCATGAAGGAAAGTTTTAGATAGAATGACTCTTCCAAAGGTTCAATCCGCACACTTAATGACAATAACTTGCGTGTGTTACGTCATGTGATGTTTATGTATATTTCTTTCTCTTTTACAGAGCGAGAATACTGGGATTCAGGTCTGCAGATCCCTACATTAGACTTTGACAAGGTTTTACATGATGACAAAGCTGCATTGGCCTGGCTGGAGGCTCTGAGACGCATTGGCATTGTCTACCTGAGGGGGGCGCCAGTGGAGCAGGGCCAGGTGGCCAGACTGAGCCAGAGAATTGGATATCTCCGGCTCACATTTTACGGGTATGATCTTCAATTGATCATTGAGCTAAGAAACAATGATCACATCCAAAACATACGAAACAACAGGAGTAAAACTACATATTAGCAAAAAATAGCAGGAGTCAGTCTCATGTTGCCAAAATACTGTAGGCTAATGAGAGAAGTATTAGTATTTCCTCATGGCCAATTCTTCAAATTTTTCCAGTGTTTGAAGTAAGAAAAACAAAAATGGATATTCCAAACCTGTTTAAACTGCTATTACAAACTTCTACAAACATAAGGGTCAAAGTAAAAAAAATGTAACACAAATAGGTATTAATTAACTCCAAAAGACTGTCTTAGAAATGATCAGCAGACTGTTGTAGAAGCCAGGCTTTTTTATGTCCAGGCTGCAATTTCTTATTCCAGATCAACAAAGAAAGACAAACAAGCTTTTCAAAGAAGATGAAACTATCAGTCATGCAAAAATGTAATGTGGTTGAATGAATCATTCTCTGTCCTAATTCCCACATCTGGACAGGTTTACATTTGTAGAAAATAAATTGCCTCAACCCACAATGTCTGTTGAAAACATGTTGGGAGATCAGTAGTCGTCCGAACATCTCATGGAAGTCATTAGGTCTGATGATTGCTGTGTAGGATTGTGTAACAGTCAAGGATCCAAAGCTATTTTAAAGAAACAAGCTTGTTAAAAAAATATATGTGGAACATGATCAAATTTAGATTCATATCAAATAACTATTGTTCATGGAAAGCAAATTATTGTATTATTTTAATTATTACGTACAATTTTTATTTAGTATTTGTTTTTTCAATTTGCACTTGATTTACTAAAATAATCAGAAAATTGTGAGTGCAAAAAAGTGTGTAGTATTTTGTCACTTTATCATCAGTTTCACATCAGATAAGTCCCTGTCTCTTAATCTGAACATGGATTAAATCCACTAAATTTGAGATACAGTTCTCTGGGTAATCTTTCAGATAAGACTCGCTTTCATACCAGAACTGAAAATAATTAAATCTTAAGGGGAAGTTTTGGTACACACAGCATGATGTCAAATTCAACCCATATGCCTACAAGAACTATAGGCTTTTTTCTTGAGAAATAACACTGTTGTCATTGCACATGGTTCAGGACATGTTCGACAGCATTTTTAAAACACTGACGTCAATTTAAAGACAAGGAGTGGTAGCATTAACTGTTATATGAATATGATTGTAGGTATTTCAGTTATTCCGTCTGTCTCCATGCAAACATTTAAGAAGAATAATGTTTGTGATTTGACCTTTACCTTTAGATGTTAAGTCATCCTTCTGTCTGCCAAAAACCTCTTGGCTATTGACCTGAAAGTAAAGTAGTGTGTTCAATTGGCAATGTTAATGTAGGGCCATTCTAGAAGACTTCTGAAAAAGATAATTGTGAACATCACTGTGTGACTCATCTGTTTACGCCATTATTTTAATGAAAGATTGTAACTGCCGTAACTGTTGCCCAACAATCAGAACAATGTTCCTCTCTCAGACAAATGTCTCTGACATCTATTTACAGGAAATATATGAGAGATGATGTGAAAGAAAAACTTCTTCCATTGCTTCAGGCTCACTGGAAGATGATTAGTGAGTCCAAAACCCTTTTATAAATCAAGAACGATTTAAATGTACATTTATTTTCCTGCAGACACCAGATCTTCTCACCAGAGCACACAGAGAGCATTTTTCTTTATGGAAGGATGATGGGATAATAAATATGATTAAGACTGGAGATTGCTGTAAGTGAATGGAAATCTTTTCATATAGGACAAAATGATAGAGGAGACAGAGAAGAGAGACAGACACGCTGTGAGCTCCTGGCTGTAATCACAAAGTCATTCATGTGTGCTCCTGCTCAGCTAACACCTGTGCAGTCATTTACCACAGCACTCGACCAGAGTTCAGCTGTAACTTGTGAAGAGGCAATGAAACTGGCCAAAAAGCAGCTTCACCTGACATAAAACTGGAGCAGAAAGCAATGCGTCTGCCAAATCGAGACTTTATTTTGTAAAGGTTTACAGGCCCAAGGGGAAGGAAGTGGTGTGACTGACATGAAATGCTCTTTTTTACTAACTTGGTCATAGCTATAGTTTCTTACTGAGACCACTAATCTCCCGTTTACTTTAAAAATTGCAAAAAAATACTCTTCCTTCCTAGGTTTTATCGGAATAACAGAAAAAAAATAGTTCTTTTGTAAAATTCCTTTTGGTCTAAAAATCCTCTAGGTTTACATTACTAAACCCACTTTACACAAGACAAACTGACTTTCCATCCACTGAAATATAAAGTGTTGGGCAAGTTCTGGAAAATTTACTGTACACATTACATTGTAACATAATAATCCATATTTGGTGTATTTATCATTGTTTCTTAAATCTGTGTTGTGTGGTCTAAGCAGGTTAAACAAGAATCAATTTATAAGTTAATAATAATCTAAGAAAATCACTTCACCATTACATGACTCTCAGTGTTACCATAACAAAAATGTCTGTTTTGTTCATTGCAGTGATTTCTCTGTCTTTAAATTTTTCTCTCAAGACTATAGTAAATCACACAAGCATTTTACAGCTGTGGTTTCCTACAATAAATACATGGAGAGGTGCAATAAAACTTTACAAGCCCACAGGCACCTGTTCTGATCTGTCGACCTCTCTGTGCTTTCAGACACACGTGGCAAGTGCAGGACAAGCCCATGGCTAACAATGTTGCTTATACTTCTGGCAAACTGAGCTTACACACAGACTATCCTGCTCTGCATCATCCACCTGGAGTAAGTTTCCAAATACACAAGTCTCACGGTTTTTATATTAGAAGTCCCGTAGAGACAGTGGTTTCAATAGGATTTTTTTTTACTTTGCTATATTCTAAATCTAACCCTGACAGAAACATGTTGATATTATTAGATTTTTTAAAACAGGCTGATTTATGAGCTTTTTAAATAACAAAGACCACTTCATTTTACTTTTACAGTAAGATGTTTTTAGAAATCTGTACACACTTTCCTAGATCTTGAAAACCCCTACATACCATGACTTCAATTGTTTATCAATTAAGCTAATTATAATTACCACACCCTTTTTTGAAAAATATTTTTAGACATTATATAGTTTCTTTTATGTTGCTAAATTTATTTTAGGGATGAAAACACCCACAGCAGCCCAACCCTTTTTTGAGTTACTTATAGAGAGATACATTTATTGTACATGGACATATATTGGCTGTGTGTGTGTGTAGGTGCAGTTCCTGCATTGTGTCCGTCAGGCAGAGCAGGGTGGCGAGAGTGAAGTGGTTGATGGGTTTCATATGGCGGAGCAGCTGAGGACGGAGGATCCTGAGGCGTTTAACATCCTCTCCTCTGTCAGGGTCGATTTCACAGACAGCGGGGCTGATCACTGTGACTTCAGTGTGCAGTCCAAAAACCACATTATAGAGTAAGATGAACTGTGATTCCAACATACACATACTTTACATGTGTAATCATACACACGGTGTTTGAGCAAAGCTAACTGACACATATCACAGCATACCAACCATACATAGAAAATGCACTAAACAGCACCATCTGTTGGTCAACTGGGCTATTGAGACTCAGGAGTGCATGCGATGTTTGTGATGGTTTTTCAGTACAAACTTATTTTAATGTACAGCGTGGACTCTGAGGGTCGGGTTGTGAGGATCAACTATAACAATGCCACACGAGACTCTGTGCTGGATCTGCCGCTGCATCAGGTTCAGCCCTTCTACTCCTCTCTGAGGGCCTTTGTGGACCTGCTCAGCAGACCAGAGAATGTGTTCACATACAGAATGGAGCCAGGTCAGTGTGATCAATATATATTTACACACACACACATACATACATATATATATACATTTATAAACAGTTTTCATTGTTATTTGTAGTCTACATGAAATGGGCAACAGTCTGTTCTTGTTACTAAACATAAGCAACTCTGACCCATTATCATTAATCATTATTATTTGCTCTTTGTAGGTGACTTGGTGACGTTTGATAACTGGCGTCTCTTGCATGGTCGAAGGAGCTACACTTCACACTCAATTCAGAGCTCAAGACATCTAGAAGGAGCCTATCTGGACTGGGATGAGGTCATGTCCAGACTCAGGATCCTCAGGAAGACTGTCCGTGGAGACATCTAGACCCTTCTCTCCCAGCACCACACTACAGACATAACTGATAGCAAACTAGGATTCTGTCTGGTCAGTCATTGACAGTTACTTTATGGCAATGTAAACAACTCTTCACCTCTTTGGCTAGTAGATAAAGTCTTATTTGTAAATTTGTAATTGTGCATTAATTTCAATTTATTTGACCCTGGGTTTTCCTGAGACGGTAAGATACCTTAATATATTACTTAAGAACTATCGGTAATATTTAGGATGAAAGGTTTAGCCTTATATGTGGATAACTGACTGAAGTGTGAATACATTCAGTAAACCATGAACGGCTAATATTTGTATTGTCTTGTAGTTGATGTTGTGATCGCTGATGGGGAGGTTTGAGGTTTTGTTAGAAATGTTTATCAGGCACTTAAGGCATCCACAGACCCAAAAGCCCCTTTAAGCACTTTGGTCATTGAAAACATTTCAGATAATGTCTTACAGGGTTTGTTGATTTAACATTTTCTAGTCACATTTTTATTCCAATTGTGTTTTTTTCCCATTAAGTCTAATTAGGTAAAGTTATATTAAGACATTTTATTGCAGCATTATGGTTATTTAATAGCTGACATCCAAAACGGTAGATTTTAATTCTGCTTGTGTTTTTAAGGTGGCCTTGTGTGCTGATTGTTGTGCACATTAGCCCACTGAACGTTCAGTCCTCTGAGCCTTAAAACACTGTTAATGTAACAGTGTTCTTAATATACTTTCTTAATATAATATTGGCCAATTTGTACAATTGCAGTAACAATGCAAATATAGCACATGTAGCTAATGAGATGTCTTCACTGTATAGTATAGTGTATTATAGTATATAACTTTATAGTATATAGTATACTGTATAGTATAAACTATATATGAAGTTTTTTGTATAAACAATAGGTAATGTTGATATTTAAACAGCTCAGGATTAATCAGTGGGTATTTGTTGAACCTGCAGTTAAAGACGCTATGTTGTCTTGATGCATTGTTTATGAAACTGTTGTACGAGTTGGAGTGTAAGTGTACCAGCAGCAATTTCACATGAATTTTATTTTCTAAATAACATTGACTAATAAAGAATAATAGTCAGTTACCAGTATTCTTTTTCAGGAGAATCTCAGAAAATACTCAGTGACCCCTGCCTGCCCTCACGTTCAATTGAGCCAAAATACTGATGATACAATGATACAAGACACTCCAGGCAATCATGATGTGGACCAAATCACTGATTAATGGGAGCAATTTACATGTGGTTTATTGATAACAGTCATTGTTTAATTAAAAATGTGAAAAAAAAACTTTTAAATAAATAAAACTTCTTGAAGAAGGTAATTTTTCATGTTGACTGCTGTCACTCAAAGTAAGATTACAGACAACACATTTGGGTTGAACATCTTTTATTTTCATATTGCCAAAGCTGTACAGTTTCTATAAATATTTTTTAAATGCTGAAATATTTACATCCAATAGCTTTTTCCTTTCTCTCTTGTTCTAAACAATACACAGACTAAAATGAAAGCCCAAACAAACATGTGAAACGTTATCGCTCTCACATTTTCAATTAGACCTGATCCATCGTCCAACTCGCAACATCTGGACCTTGAGAAATCAGTTTTGTGCTATTTACATCTCAAAACCAATAGTGAGTGGGCTTGTTTAGTCCATCTGCAGTCTGCATACATTATTTTATAGACACAAAACACCACTTTTCACCATGTGCACATTCATACATGGAAAATCTATTAAAATGTGACCAAAACAAACAATATAAAACAATAAAATATGAACTCCATCTAGACGTCTTGAAGAGATGTTCTGAGAACATCTGTACCTCCATAAACAGACACTCTCTCTTACCAACTCTGTTCTAACAGAAATCCACACTATCACACACAAAGAGAATAGACACAAACAGGACATTTAAGAACAGACATCTTTGCGTCATCAGCGTTTCAGCAGCAGGACACACAAATTCGGTAAACTTTACCATCATAATCAAACAACCTCCAAATGCAGCTGTTTTCTAGATTAATAATGCCAGTTTAGTTTGTTGTGTCAAAAACAAACCAACAAAAAAACAATTTCTAATCCACTGCTTTACTCTCTGATTTCCATATCATGAGCCCCGTGGTACAGTGGAACAGTGTGAGAGTAACTGGGCTTGTTTTTAGTGCCCACTTAATAGTATTGCACATCTAGAAAACAAACTACAGTATCTTAACATTTTTGACATTTTTTTCAACATTGCTTTAGTGAGATACAGTATTTTAACCTTTTTTTTAAATAGTATTTTTTTCTTAAAGTGACATGCAATTTAACACAGCAGTTCACAGACAGGGATCTTTACAGCTAGTACAGTAGTTTGAGCCTCACGTGGCAGAGCTAAAGAGATATACAGACCTTATACCACTTACAGCACGTGAAGGGCAAATGGAACATTTAGGAATGGAACAGCTGCTCGTTGTGGGCGGTTAAGGCAGAGCCCCTCATACGTGGCAGCGCTAGATTGCAAAGACTTAAACATTGCACCCACCACAGACAACAGACTGGAATTTACAGTACAACTTAGCACATTAATATTAATTACACAGTCTGTGAATTGATTTCAACAAGGGCTGGGGAGCGAGAGAGGGGCGAGTGATCCGGTTGGACAACACATTTACCTGGATGTCTGCATGCCAATGCCAACTCTTAAGAGCTGTGCATGGGATCTGCATGCAAATGCGGCAAAATAAATACTAAAAAAGAATGTAAATACATGGACATCAACCTGTAACAGCAGTCACATCTTATCCTGGTTAATGTCCATATTATGAAGATAAGGTCCCACCATTTCAAAGTGGAATGTTATCAGGTGTAAGATCAAATCTTTGTTAATGTGTAGAATATGCAAAAACATCTGCATCTTAGAATCAGTATTGAAGCAAAGTGTTTACAACGAGCTTGAATAGATAGTCAGGTTGTAAAGAACGGGGGTATTGCAGGCATTTCAGGAGCAGGCTGAAGTAAACGTAGGGGAGATGTGTGCTCTACTAGCTTGGTAGTGGACGAGGGGACAGCATCTTGGGCTTGCCCTCTGCCTCCTTCCCCTTGACTGCTGCCATGTAGGAGAAGAGACAGAGCACCGAGTAACAGATCTGATGTGCCTGTACCAAAGACAAGAGTGCATGGGGAAGGGTCATTTCAACTGAGAAATACTGTGGAAAACTGTACTGTATATTGTATGTTTGATTAATGTAGCCTTACCATTGGAGTCTTGTATTTGTGGATCACCACTTCTTTAGTTTCAGGAACTGTAAACCCCAGTGCAAGACACAAAATGAAAAGTTCAATAGCAGTGGAACAGTAAATACAACCAATTAAAGGGCAGAGGGCAGAAAGAGAGAGATAGTAACAGCAAGAGAGAGATTACTATTAAAGTTAAAGAGGGATACATACAGCCCATGGCAAATTAAATTAGAACCATTAATACTTCATAGCTCTGTTCTAAAGCCCAGTGAGCTGCCACACTGCTCATTGAACACATGGGGAACCTTACAAGTTCTACTCATTTATTCTATACAGTGTAGCACAGGCACAAAATGACAGGAAACAGAAACAGGAAATGACCTAAAGCCCAGTGCAATGACGTCACAGTGGTGCCCAGAAGACTGGCCTTTCTTCACTGAATATTACATTTCCTATTACCACTCCTTGTGTTTCATCTGCCAACATGGATTTTTTTATTGAACGTTTCGCAACGCAACTTGGGATGGCTTTACTTGGGATGGGATACTTGTGATGATGCTTAGAATTTGGAGGAAATAGGTATTTTAAGAGGCAGCATAATTATGATGTCTCCCTTTTAGAACAGCTGCCACATTGGTAGTATGCTTTAACATCACAAGGTTTTTGAACAGAGCATATTATCAAGCCCCCTGTCATTACAAGCACTTAACAACCGAAACACAGCTAGAGACCAGTGGTCTGATGACTGTTAAAGTATTTAGTGTTTAATGAGCAACTCCCTTAACCTAGAAGAACCAGATGTCATACATGGAACAGATGGAACAATATTTACCACCACACATTTCCCACAGAGCTGAAGAACTCTTATGTAATAAGAAAACAGAATCAAGGCAAGTTCAAAGGAGGAAAAAGAACGCCAGAAGAAAGGAAAGAGAGAAAAAGAGAGTGCAAGGGAGGGAAAATCACTGCAAGTTGAAGCTGACAGGAAATCCGAGGGTTTGCTGGGTTTTTCCATCACTAATGAAATGTTTCTTACAGGCATGAGTGTATGAACTTGGGTTTGAGAAGCAACATCTGACATCAAGCAGTGCAGTGCAATGCTGATGAGGTGTGAGAGTGTGTATGAGAGATGATGACAGATGTGGAAAGTTAGATGAAGAGGACAGTTAAAGGAGGGGAGGAAGAAAAGATAAAGGTGACAGCACTTTACCTGCTGGAGAATGAAGGTTTTCATAGCAGCAAAGATGAGGGGGCGGATTACAAAAGAAGCACATAGACACAGCAGTAACCCAGTCTAGAGCTCAATCTCCAATTACAGCAACTACCTCATCAACCTCCCTTCCTCAACAGAACTAGTTCATATGTAAATCTAGTTACTCAGCACATTCTAGCAGCGTGAAAGATACTCTGCTCTGAACATTTGATTGAACTATTGCTCAAAGCATTCTGTTCTGATTAATAACTCACTCCTTTTACAGCAGAGCTAAAGATACAACAAATGAAACAATTCCTAAGTAAACTAAGCTGTGCAATTGAAACATAAAGGTAAAACTTGAAATTAATTTGCGACCTGTTTTCTTTTCTTTCTATTAGCTGTTTTAACACCCCATCCCCATTTAATTGCAACATCTTAAACTAAACTGCCAGACCCCCGCTCTAAAGCTCACAGACCACCACATGTAACACGGCTGAATATGTTCATGACAGATTAATAGCTTCCCTGCTCTGCGCATGTGTGAGACTGAGTTACTGTTGTGTCGCGTACAGGCCTAGAATTAAAATGGGGGTAATTACCAAACTCCTCCAGGACAAAGACTCCTTTCACTGTATTGCACTTTTTAATGTGACTCAGCTCTATGAAAACCTAAAAACAAACAAAAACAAACAAAAAAACAACAGGACACACTGTTACCAACTCAATCACACACTTGTGGGAAAAAAAAGTACTTTTTGAAGAAATGACAATATGGACAGTTAGTAACTATAAACTAGGGAGAAACAAAGAAAGAAGGTGATAAGCAAGATCTTGAAAAGCTATCAGAAATAAAATATGACTGCACAGAGAGAAGTTTCCATGCTGAGAGAATTACATGGGCCAATGACGCAAATGGAGAGACTGAACCGTCACAGCTTCAATACCTAAGCTGAAATAGGGCTAGAATTTATTGTATGATTGATGTGTTCTTGAGACATTACAGATATGATTAATAATTTTTGAAGCAGTAAAGACTACAAATCATGCTGGAGCCAATAACAAAGCTGACAAGACTCCCAACAGATCAGCTGAGCTGTACTGAGTAAAGCTTATACAGTATGAACCTGCGGCTGTAAACGGTTGAACTGACAATGGGAATGACATCATGGCATCCAACACTCTAGTGATCTGCACTGGAAGGGCCCATGCAAAGACATCCATGGAAAATTCCATTAGTAGAATAAAACAGAAACACAGATCAAAAATTAAGAAAAAAAGAGAAACAATATAGATGACAAACAAATTTGCACACAAAAGTGACGTCTGCCAGAAAAGCTAAAGATTAAGGAAAAGAAAGGAAAGTAAATAAAAATGTCACGCAAACAATAAAAGGAAAGCAAAGACTGCAGGTTTTGTACCTTCCGCTCCTTGCAGGGGGAGAGAGCATGAGAGAGAAACGGTTTGGATTATTATTGGACAAAAAGAGCACAAAACACCCTCTGGTGCTACGAGCCCACCCACACTGGATTAATCTACAGCCACTGATTCAATACAGAGAGAAGAAAGGTTCTGTGCATTAACTGTAAATATCTGCCATTGTGTTCTGCACATTGTTTTTAAAGCACTGTAGTGAGCCCACCCCATTACCCTCCATGCCTCCTCCACCAGCAATGCAGCTCCCTCACACATGCCTACAGCCAAAACAGAACATTGCCAATACCATTACAACACACACAACTGCACTACATGGACACGCAAAACCCCAATTCCCCACATTCTGTGTAGGTGCACTCTTTCACAGTTTAACTTTTTGCTTGTTAGCATTCGTTTTTAGCAAACAGACTATAAAAAACACAGCAAGGCACAAACCTATTTTAAAGAGTTAGGACTTCAGGGTGTTAACTAATGGGTTTTTAAATTATTTTTTCTAGTCATATACTTTACACTTTAAAATATTGCAGAATTTAGTCATAGAGTCATATTAGAAGTCATATAACTAGAGGTAATAAGTATCAATATTATTGCTATAAAGTGTTCAAATTATGCATTTCAAAGCCTGCCTCCCATTTGAAATTAAGGGAAGCATAATATATTTTTATAATTGGTGTACAATTAGAGCTCACTGGTGGTATTTTAATGAGAAATTTATTCTCTAAATCCCCCAATAATGTATTTTGTACATTGCTGCTCAAATGTTATGCATGAAGTTCTACATCTTACCTCTGGCACACCACAACAACCGACACGATCACACCAACACTCACAAACTGTAAGGAGCAGAGCTGAGCGCCGTGACCAATAACACGTCATACTAACACACACAGCAGGTGGAATGTTCTGACATTTCAAAAAGTAAATCTCCCCTAGTGATTATGCAACCCACAAACAAACATCCAGCAAACAAAGCCAAACAACAATAACAACATAAAAAACAATTTTTCCTTTTAGAATTTCTTCAGGAACAACTACTAGTGATTTATTGTCATTTTTGGAGTTCCCAAATCAGTGTTTCATACTAAATGGGATTTTTGTATGTTTGTATTTGGTTTTGTCAGTTGTTCCAGAGAATATTCTCAGAGGAAGAAATGCACAAACAGAAAGAATAAGTGAGAGGGAGGAAAAGAGACATGAGGAGATGGATGAGGTTGATAAATGAGAAGGAGGAGAAACATGGGATCAAATGGTTGGAGAATGAGGGGTAGGGATGTGTCGAATTTTGGCAAACACATGGTTTCAATAAAAGCAAGACCTCCTACCTGGCTGTGCATAAATTTGAGGTTGATGCCTTCCAATGTGACCTGCAGCAGACCGCCCTCCCCTGTCTTCATATCCTGAACTGGAAACTCGCCTCCCAGCTCTGGACCTACACGAAGAGAGAAAGTGTTATTTACTCAACACAGGTATACAACAAACGGAGGATTACATGTCTGTAGAATGAAAAGTGCTGGGATAACTGTGATGACCGTTAAAAATGTAACCTACAAACACACTGTACCTGGTTTGATGCTTTGTTGTCGTGCGGCAGCGCGTTCCATGCTGTCTTTAACACAATAGTAGAGTTCCCGACACTAACAAACACACAGACAGTCAAGTGATTAGATCTTGTGTTGATGCTAAGAAAGAACCCTAAACCCCTAACACAGCCAAACATACTAAAACCAAACATGTAAATCAAGTGTTCGTTACCCTGCCCCTACAACAAACAGAACCGAACCATAACTTTAAACATGTTATATGAACTGAACTGTGCCACTGGTAAAACCTTATAGTCCTGATAATAAGCATACTGAAATTAACTCTTATTTATGCAACTGTTGCTGGATCAGAACATGTGATTGATTATATATGCTCTTTTTTTTTTTACAGTTGTTATGCTGGTGGGCTTCTTACCTTCTTGGTGTAGAACTTGTTTAGCTGTGTCTCTTGGCCGTTCCTCCTCCACAGACACAGTACTTTGGTCTTAGGGCAGTAGGTCATATTTATGAGCTTCTCATACCACCAACGCTCATAAACTGTGCCAATGTTACTGCGCAAGACAATGCAGTCGTCACACACCTACACACACGCAAAGGGGAGAAAGAGTTGAACACTCATATATTTTCATGTTGACCAGTTAAACAGAACACACAAACAGAAGCACACATACGAAACTTACCTCCATGAAAAATATGTCACCAGTCGTATCAGTGCCAGCATGCACAACAAACGTCTGCTTCTTAATGTGCCGACTGCCACTGGGCCTGATGAGAAGTTCCCGACCGCTCTGCACCAACACACAGTCAGCCTGTCAAACACTCATCACCTAAACTGAATATGTTTAGCACAGTGGCTGAACTGTGTAGTCCTTATTTTTAAGACAGTGCTGGGCAAACAGTTAGAATGGCTGCAGTACTCTTGAATACATTTTGACTTGGCTTTATTATAACAGACTCGTACCAAATGTGCAAGACGGTCTAGGACTTCATTGATCTCCTGACTGTGTGTAAGGCCAATGTGAGATTTCCCCATTAGACGCCGAACTTTCTTCCTGATGTCATTTTTACTGACCTAGACATACACGTAAAAATCACCTCACAACTTAATATACAGATTATTAGTTGGTAATGTATATACAGTAAATATAACACCCTACAAATTAATCATATACAGTTTCATGCATTGGTTTTAGGCCCATTGGCCTAAGTTTTAATGACCATCAATATCTATGTTTCAGTCTCCTTTTAATTAAGATACAAACAGAACATGAAGAAAAAAAAAATAGGGATAAAATGGCCTTTTCAGGCCAAAGTCAGTGTTTAATGTGACCTCCCTTGGCACTAAGCACATCTTGACCTCTTTTTGGAGCATACAGTAGCCCTGAAATCATTCGGTTAAAATTTGAAATTAGAGCCCTATTTCATTTAGGTTTAAGATAGCCAGGCTCTTGATGTGTTTTATTTTTTCATCCTGCATACCAATTTCCTGTCTTGGTTATATATGGTATATTATATTAGATTTTAGAGTATACTCTATATTATAGAAGAAATATGAGATGCTAAGACAATAGTTAGGTACAGTACTATAGATCAAACAGGATAACGTGAAAGATAATGTATTTATACCTTCATCATAAGCATATAGGCGATCATGTTGTGCAGAAGAGTGGCCAGTAATCTGTCCTCATCGTCCTCCAGTCTCTTGCGGTCATGTTCTCCCAGAGACAGATACCTGAGGAAACGCAGCATGCATGTTTTCGGAAAACTTAAATCCAAACACAACCAAACAGTGTACAGCTTAAAGCCTATTTGAACCAAGTCCCTGTCTTTCTTTTATAAGGAGTATGACAACATTCCACCATATTCCAGCAGTGGGGTATATATTATACCAGCACAAATGAATCTGTACCCAGTACCTGTATACAAACACACTGACCTGTCAATCATTTCTTGTGGTCCCTGGTCCATCCCCATGCCTTCTCTTTCCAACATTACTGCATCCAGGAAGGCATCCTCCCAAAACTGCATCTGGTCCCAGAGCGTAGAGCGCTCCTTACCTACACACACACACACACACACGTCCTTAAAGGATGCATCATTTAATCTATAGCCACATGATTTCAAACTGTTTAGGTTTAACTCAGCATGAAAGCAGATACAAACACATAAATCTATTTATAATTTCAGATTTTAGAACAATGTATTGAGCAAAGTAACACAACAAATGGCTGAACTAAAACACCCCCCCACAAGAATCACAAAGACACTTCACGCACCCACACCATCTAACAGCATGCTGTAAAAAATATAGCTCACAAGCAAACCTTATTAAATTAATTTTAACACCGAGATAACACACGCCCCCATACAGATGAGTATTGATTTTGCATTCACATTCTCTCAAGCAGGTTTTATCACCCCTCTGTTTCACACAAACACATAAACAAAAATAATAGGTTTGGGTTTATGTATTCTGCTTATTTCAATTTTCATGCAAAAGGCATCATGCACACACCATTAAAATACATTTGCTATTTTGAGTAATTAAACAAATGCACCACACATGACCCAAATGCACATTTGTAGCTTGTACATGTGGAACGGCATGTAAACACTAATAACCAACAATTCCTATTCTATAAATCCATAAAATCATAAGGCTAAAACACATCCCAAGGATCAAAGGTCAGAGTTCAGTCATACTCAGAGAAAATGTTTCCATGGCAGCATCCTCCAGCTGGTCCCAAACCGAGCTCTTATCTCGCCCTTTGCAGCATTAAAAAGGAAAAAAGAAAAAAAGAGAGAGAGGAGGGAAGGAACGGGCCGCACAGCAGAAAGCAAAGAGAGTGTTATCATGTTAGAAGCAAAGCTGTGTGCCGCCAGAGATTCGCAAACCACTAATTCATCACAAGCAAACAGAATTTACTCTATAGAACTTCAGCTGACTGAATGAGACTCCCCTTAATATAGACAAACCATGGTAATCATTAGAAAAAAAACCCTGGGACCCCTCAGAATATGGACTGTTCTGTTAGTGAAGGGGGGCAAAAGGTTAAAGAAAGCCAAAAGATAAAATAGCTTTCACTACATTCATAAACATGACATCAGAATTAATTACTAAAGTTTTGTAAGGACACTGTAACAAGCATTGTTATCATGGAGAAAAATGGGAAAAGAAAACAACAGAAAGGAAATAATTCAGAGAAAGGAAAGCTGAAAGGATAATGAAAGAAGATGAACACTTACCCAGCAGCCCCTCACACAGATAGATCCTCATGCTAACGTCCTCAAGGGGAGGAACTGGTGTTCCCTTATTAACACCCACTGGCTCCTTCACTCCTGGCTTCATCTTATGGGTCTTGCCCTACATAGGTAACATCAAACAACATTATAGAGGACATTTTTAAGATGAAAGCATTAGTAACACTGACTGGCTTGCATGATGCTTTTACCAGCAAAGACACATTAGATAATATAATTTTATGTCTTTTTCCCAACATGATTTTCATGTGGCATCACACAAGAATCAAGCCTGTGTTTTACTCAAAAAATAATTGATGTATGTAGGTGTTGGATCCTACAACATTTTGGTGACAGGGCCTGTAACTCTGAGAGGGAGAGACACTCACAAACACAGAGCTGGTTGCAGGGTTGGTTTCAATCTCGCTGTCAGACAGAGTGCCACGCGAGAGATTGAGATGTGGGGCATGTCTGCCTGTCAGACCATCTCCAGCAGTGCTGCTTAGGTCACTGTCGGCACCCAGAGTCTCTCCTGAGCTGTTACTCACCTACATATCCAACATCATTGAGGTCAGCAATGATACAGAAACAAGAGGAAAAACACCAAACAGAAGCACTGGTCTGTAATGAAAGATCAAGTAAATACTTGGCAACTTGGCATTTGTGCTAGAGGAGGCTCTGAGAGAACAGTGGCTTTAGGAGACCACCAGGGTAAACCCCTCAGAGACAGAGAAATACAGACCTAATGAGTTCCCTTTAGTGCAGACATAAGGTATCATCTCTCAGGCAAACGTCTGTTTTAAAAGCTAATTAGTGTAATTATGATGCTTACCAAGCATCATAATTGTGCCGCATTGCATCTAACAAATATATGGTCAAAATGCAGAATTTCACTTAATATTTGTGTTAATTACATAAAAATAAAATTACATCATCAGCTTACCAATATTCTAATGCAAAAGTCATTATAATATATTGTGGCAACTGTCTATGTAGGACCTATTTATGATCAAGATATACAGGAGTGTATGTGTTTGTAGGTTTAATAAAGTAAAGAATGTCTCGTGTATTGGCCGTGCCCTACCACTGTGCTAGCCTCTGAGTCCTGGCTGGTGCTTCTGGTCAGAGCAGGAGGCTCTGAGCTGGCTAGTGACTCTGTATCACTCTTCTGTGGAGGAAAGACCATGTTAGGACAAACTGGATAAAGAAAGCAAGCAATGAAAATGCAATGCATTTATTTTCATGATTTTTGCATATATTCAAACTTATATAATGTATAAAATACACATGAGGGTGATTAAAGGGTGATCAGGTTTTATGATGTTCATCTCACAGGCGTTTGACTTTTCACTTTAGGTTTATACCCACCTGTGAGCCAGAGGTCACACTGAGGCCACTGTCAGCACTCATCTGAGATTTCTTCTCTTCTGTGTCACCACCTTCCATGCGCTGTTTTGTTCCATCAGCCCCTATAGAGAACACACAGTCATCTCCTCCATCTATTCACACTTTGCAGTGCATTCTGGGACATTACATGACTAACATCAGGCTGAAACAATTGCTGTTCTGCAGAGAATCTTTAACACTGCTTTACTGTCATGTTATTGAATAGGGTAATAAAGCCTATTTCAGCCAGCTGTCACTCATTAGATTTTAAAGCAAGCAGAGACAGAACAAAACATATCTGCGGTCATATTGGGGAAACTCAGAAAAGCGCATCAGCTGACAGTGGGCCAGATCAATTCACAGTAGCGCTATATATCACAGACACACAGACAGACAGAAGCAGTCACACATGCAGGCAAACACAGTCAACCAATCAGACACGAGGAAGCTTCAGCTGCTACTGGTGTGCTGCTCACTGCTTTACAATGAAGGAACTCATAGCAATAGCAAACCTTAGCTTGTTTTGGACCGATTACACTGTAAGAGGCTTCAAAACCAAAAAATAGATAAATATATACAGGCTGCACTCTTCCCAAGTATTTGAAATAAGTGCATCTAATGTCAGACCGACAACACGAGTATTGTATAACAATAGCTCTTTGCAGGTGCATGTGCTCTTGTAGCAAATTATTTGAACACCACACTGAAATAAAGAAGTGTAGCGTGATGTAGTTTATCTCACATCTTATTCTGTAGAGCTGAAGAACTGAAGCTAAAACTGAAGAGCTGAAGATCTTGGATTTACACCTAATCTTACATCTTAGGAACATGTGAGATAAATCTACCATATCACAATAAAAAATGTAAATGCTTTCCAGAAATGGTAAAGAGTCAACACAGCAAATAAATCAAGAGTAGGGATGGGCATGAGTACTTGAGTAAAAGTAAGTGAATTAATCACTATACATGAAATTATCGGAATACCTCATTTTGTTTTTAATCTTATTCTTGGTTATGATGGCATATTTAGGAATTCAACCCTGAAACGTAACTCAGTTCTGTACTCAAGCAGGCAAAAATCAACAAAATGCACATCCCTATTCATAGTCAGTTACACATGTAAAAAAATACTGGCACAAATAATTGCCTTTTGTAACATTTGCAACCTTTAACTCATTGATACCTTTAATGTCATTTATACCCCGTTTCTTTTACATTACTGCAATTGGCCACACCCCACGAATGGGCCACAGTGTAAGGGGGAACTAGAAAAGTGCTGTAGCAGAGCAGTTTGGGGCTGATGCCGCTGCTTTAAGGGATGTTGACTGGTGCAGGTAAGAGGACAGATTTGGTTTTTTGCAGTTTTTTAAAGGACAATCTAATTGGGTGCTTAGGGAAGTGATCTTACTCTGTTCTTTTTCCAAAGCTTTTTGCTTTCTGTTATCCTGGTGCTTGCTCCACAATTCTACCCAAGATGCATTGCAAGCAAGGAGAGAAAGACAGAGAGAGAATCAGAGAGCCGGTTGAATTGTCAGATATGGAGGATGAGCTTCTTTTGGGAGATAAAAAAAACAATAAATCAAACGGAACAGTGCACTCTCATTTTCCAAAACAAGGATGTTTTGTAATGTTCACATGTAGCTCGATGCAAGCTAAAGGGAGTCATGTAAACCATGTAAAACCATAACATTAGTAAAATTAGTAAAATCTAGTGAGGTTCCATTACAAAACATCCAAAGCAACCCTGTTCCTGAAGAGCCAAAATGATGAATTTCATAGAAAAATCTGCCTTGTGGTTTAGTTCACTTTCTCCATCCTAGTCATCCAGAGTGGGCAATGGCTCTCCAAGGCAAGGGTGGATGGCCTGGGAGGTGTAAACGGCATGAGATGAAGACGACAAATTAGCCTTACAGCTGGTGGTGAAATGAGGTGTTGCAGAAGCAGGGGGTGCAGTCTCAGAGACATTCCGTAGAATTGGAGGTGCATTATTACCAAAGGATAGACAAGGCAACGTTATGAGGGTTGGTGTTTGGAGAAGGCGTGGTGGATTATCCCCTGTACACAGACCTAGATATGACCACCAATCAGAGGCTTGAGCCTAAACATCAACAAGCTGCTTCAGACTAAAATGTAAGCAGACTTATGAGGCTCTGCTCATCGTAGGACTGTCAACAGGGGAGACAACAGCTCAGAACTCTTTTATAAAGAGTAGTGGTACAGTTCAAGACCTCTTCTGTCCCACCATTTAACTCTCGGCTATACAGAGCTGCAGGTCTGGGTGTTAAAGTGAATCTAGCACTAACATGCATCCAATGGATTTAAGGGGGGCCAGGACTGGCAAACAGGATTTGAAACACATTCCAGAAGTTTGAACAGATTCATATCCATCACAATATTCCAGTAACGTGTCTACACCAACCAATGCCTTCCTGAAACATTTCATTTATTGGAACTGCTGAATTGTTTTGCAGCAGTAATACAACACTGGGGAAATCTTGAGGTATGTCAGTTCTTAGCTGGTGCAGCACAAAGCTGGTGTAGACAGTTAGTAAAATAGAGGATGAGGACCGCAGGGACACGTGGCCCATGAGAGTTTAGGCCACGAAACAAGCAGGGAGGTACATGCAGTGGGGACCACGGTTTACACACCAATGGAGGCAATAAAATTTTCCTCGTTCAGACTCCGCGTATCAAACTGACGTGACGTTTTCCCAGTGGAGGGGGGTGGCAACTGGATACGAGGAACCAGCAGCACACCTGCCGCCCTGGCGCTTTCCATTCGGCCAGATGGGCTCTCCTTACTGCCTGGGCTGTTCACCCCTTCTGTGGGGCTCCGTTTCCGCTTTTCTGGATCTGTGAGCCACAAGGGGGCACCAAGGAAACAGAGCGGGGGACAGAGAAGTAGCAACGACATGGAAACAGAAAGTAGCAAAGACATGGAAACATAGGACAGAAGTTAAATTTAAAGGTATAGGTGATTTTTTTACACAGGCATAGAAAATAAGGTTGATAATATAATAAGATCTGAAGTAAATGACACAAGAGAATAAGTTTTATACAGACAGATCCAAAGCTGCATAATGCTGTGAAGGACAGAAACAATAACTTTCCAGAAAGAAGGTGCCTGAATAAAGAAATTTCAAATCCTCATGTTGGTCTGTCTTCTACTCTGCATGTAGGAATGAAGTCCCATTTGAAGTAATCAAAACATTAAAATGCTTACTAAGTGCTTGCTGATTGATACCTTTGGTTTGGTAGTGGGTGCGTGCTATCTCGAGAAGACTGAATACACTGGCCATGCCTCCTAGTCCAGCATTAGTGTAGGAGTGCTCCAAACTAGACACTGTGCACTTCAATAGATCTAGCATGCCTTTATAAACTTTTCTGTTGATCTCCTATAGGCATGAACAAACACAAAAATTTTAAAAAATAATGAAGGTAAAGCTTAAGGATTACAGAGATTTGCTTTAGTTGCAGCACTCGCTTTTGTTTGATGTCTCTGACTTACCACATCTCTTATTATTTCCTGCTGGGCGTCCTCCTCTGATTGGACAGCACGGTTGAGTTTGCTGAGCACAAAGACACGCAGCTGTTCGTTCTCCAGCAGGCGACGTACTTTCTTCATGTTCAGCCAGCCCACACCCTGCCCATCCAGCACACTCTGCACCACCTCTTTCAGAAACTGCTGGTTCTCACTGCAAGTCATAACACCAGCACTTAATGAAGCAAGTTTCACATATTTACTTACTAGGCAGACAATTTAAAAGACGGAGACTGAGAGACATTTTTTGTCAAATTTCAGGTTCAAGAAAAGATTATTTTCTTCCTTGGAGTACTGACCTCTGCTTGTGTTATTCTCATGTAAGTAAATGTGATTACAAGATAATACATTTTGGAATACAGCAGCAGCAGTACCTAGTGTTGTTGGCTCTGCCCTGGGGAGATGGGGACTCTCTCTTGACAGTGGGGCTGTGCTTAATAACTGAGGATTTCTGATCTACCAGTGCTCTGGGAGCCCGGGCACCTGGAAGAGACCAATCACATGTCAGATCTCATACGAATGATTGTGTGTCACACGGGACCTGCTTCCACGGTCAACCCCTCCCCCCACACACAAACACGGGGGCACACATGACAAAACTATAGATTAATTTCAGATTTACTTGCCATGTCACACACCACATCACTTGAAAAACACACAACTAATTAACAATCAGAAACACAATGACCACAGCACTGAAACACACTGTGTAGTCTGTGGTGTCTACACAGATGTGTTTGTTTTTGCTCTGTGCCTGATAAAATAGAATCAACTTAAGTGAAAGACCATCATACACACACACACAAACAAACATACATACTGTACACACAAACACACGCATACTGTACAAACTTAATTTTCCACAGATTTGCAGACATTGGCAACCGGATTTTCTTTAACACCTCAGTGTTGTGGACACTGCAGTCAGGATCAGGTATTACATGTCTAATGACGCTGACAGTTAGAGAGCAACTGAAGGACTGGAGCAGTAAGGAGAGCTACAAGATGCACACACACACACACACACATTGGCAAAGAACAGAGTGAGAAACGTGTGAAGAATGGATGAGCAAGAAACAGACTACAGAAACAAGACCAACACAGAAAAAACACAAACAAAATCTGATGATCATACCACACTGTAAGTGTATGGTAATTGCACAAGTGTATGGTAATTGCACAAAAGGTTGTGCAGACATTTCAGTACTTAGCCTACATGCATTAATACAATCGTGAGTAGACGTGTGCTGCATACAAGCGCACAAACAGATGGCCATGTTTACACATTCGCACACGGTTTAGAAGATTGCATGTTAGGATGTGTCTAAGATGAGTCTAGTCTTATCATCAGACATAGTTTTATGTTACACATACAGTGATTAAACAATACAGTCCAAATGAACTGGTTTAACACAAGTAACCTTACATACCTGTTACACTACACTAGAATACACTAGACGCCACCGAATATACAGATCAATTATTGGTGTAACTGGATGTAGTCATTTCAACAGAGAAGAAAGTCACACAGATGTGAAACTGAATTCAAAAGACTTGTTCTCTAGGTTAACTTGCTACATGGAGACAAATTATAGTTCCAATAGCCAATAGCGCAACTAAACTTTGGTTTCATGATATGCTTTTCCTTTTTCACCCTGGTTTTACTGGTGACAGTGTTGCTTAAAGTTAACTGGAAGAATCCACACCAGAAATCCACACACAGACTGAGACCTACCATCTAACCTCATGATAATGATCATCATCATTTGCTCTCCAAACTCCCCATGTGATATTTACAGCAAGCCCTAGTCATACTTCTGTTTCAGGCCACAACATAAGACAAGATGATTTGTTTATGTTAATAAACAAACAAAGAAACTAATGTTACAATCACAGTGACTGATGTATGACACAGGATGAGTGTCGGTGAGGAATGAGGAAGCGATGGTTGAACAGGAGGCTGGGAGATGTAGCTGACTGGCTTTGGAGAAGCATGCAGCTCACGCAGCAAAAGGCGGAACCCACCTTCTCCGCTCCCCGGGCCGATCTCTGTTACAATCTCCATAAGAGAATTTAGCCCAAATACTGGACACAGAAGCCAGAATTAGTGCAGGGGGTTAAAGAGGGGACAGAGAACAACACCGGCCCAGACAGAACCAGTCCAAACATCAACCCACAACCACAAGCACCGGACACATGTACATATACAACAGAGAAAACCCAGCTGAGAGCATGGAAATGAGAGAGAGAGACTACAGACAGAGAGAAAGTTAAAGTAGGAGAAACAGTAAATAAATTTATGCTTACTGAGTATACCAGACTTCCCTTACAGATCTGCAGTTTAACCAAGCTTATAGTTCAAGGGCTTTGATTAAGTGATAGATAACTACTAATAGATATGTCCTACATTAAATGCTTAGCTTTATTTAACCTTTTAACGTGTATTAACTGCAGTAAATATAACTGATGAACTCAGTTTAGCCTGAACGTAACAGATAGTTTGGCAAACCAAGCAACTTTAATCAATACGGCTAGATTGTGTGAAATATTGTTTGTGTACAAAAATGTCCAACAGGAACTTCTCTGATTGACAACCTGCTGGAGGCATTGTCTGGTCAAAAGAAACCCATTAAAGTTCCTTTACTGTCCAACAATAGAGAGGACTGTGTTCACTGAATAGACTATAGCAATGACCTGCTACACATAGCTAAAATGCAATGTGGTTTTGCCACTCAAAAGCTTCTGCAGTGCTCTCTTGGTTCTCTCCTGTACCCATCTCTATGAAAGCAGCTTACTTGCAGCTTAGAGTGGGTGTCCGTACAAGTCAAAATCCTTAATATAGACTCAGATACTCAAACGCCCACATCACAGTCACCAGAGTTCAAAGCCTTCTTTACAGAGACAGAGTTTGGTAGAAATTGCATTTCAGTTTGAAACACATCAAAACCTGAAATGTATCCAGAGAGTGTGATTCTCCCAGTGTGGTTTTGCCATTTTCAATTCACCCATGCTGTTTAGGTGAAATTGAAATGGATAGAGATATGGACAGACCTCAACTTAAGTCTCCATTACAGATGACACACAAACGAAAGGGAAAACACTGCACACAACACAGAGAGCAGTCCATAATCATACCATGTCTACAAAATGGTGCCCAATTGCATTATCCAATGGTAATATGCATTACCAATAATTAAAAATAAAATGCTAAAAAAAAGATCACAGAATAGGAACAAGAGGAGGAAAGGCATATTGGATATATTTGATATATCCCCTATTTCAGAGATTCCAAACTGCTGTCCAGGAAGATTATACACTTCTGTTATACTGCAATCGTGTATAAAACACATTATCAGTTTATCAAAAGTGCTGTTATAAGTTCTAGTTGGGCCAGATTCAGCATAAGATGAACATCCAGGACTGGAGTTAGGAACCAATGCAGTCTGTCAGGTTGAATGCAGAAGGTGGACAGAGTGTCTCATTCTCTCAGGACTCAAAGGGTCTAAAAACAGCAACTGGTTTCATCACAGAATAAAAACATACCAGGACTTTCAGGACTGTCATCACCATCGTCTGAGCAATACAAACCATCCAAAATCATAAACAAACAGAAAATAAAGTCAACAACAATAACGGCATAAAACATGGTTAGCTAGCCTAGAACATAACTGATCTGATCGCCCATGCCACCATTTTCCACAGAAAGATTTCCTTCTGATTGGAAATAGAGGAACATGATACACACCACTTCCAGGGCAGCAACATGGGATAAAAACATTTCTGGGTTGAGAAAAAACATTCCCACAAACCTTGATCTGTGTCCTCTGTTAAATCAAAATTAAAATACTCTTTAAAATAAAACAAAATTAAATACAAATAAGAAAAGAGAAAAGAAACGAACTCTATATAAGTAAACTTATAATTTACTTTCTTTCAGACCTGGAGATGTCTGTATTAAACTTACAGTCTAGGCTCTGCTCTCTGCACACATGGAATTGCAAGATATTTTGATACAATTCTGTATTTATTATTATTAAACTTTTACAATGTGAATATAGATGTTATGTTGTGATGTGGCAGTTAAACTTTATTACTATAGGAATGTGAAAGCTGCTATATATATGTATCCCTTGAAAACAGTAAAACATTCACTTAACTATATATTTACCATATATATAGTTATACATATACACATGTATATATAGTTACATCAGTTTAATGGAATTAATAAAACAAGACCAGTTTGATTAGAGTAATCAAACATTAGGTTCTCATCACTGGAAAAGGAAAAGAAAGTTGAGAATGATTAGAGGTAAAGAGTTTAGTAGAGAAACAAAAGGGAAAGAAAGATAAATGGCTTTTGAGAATGAGAGAAAGACCAGAGGAGAGCCCCAGAATGGAGGAAGATGAACAGATGGGTGGATGAGAAGAAGGTAGAGTTTAGAGGGGCTGTGTTTACCTTTGAGGCTGGGGAAGGGGGTGTTCTTCTCTCGTGCTTTGTTTGGAAGAGCAAGACTGGAGAGACTGAAACTGGTGCCATGGTTTTTATACAGGTTACCTGCACACACACATTAAATGAACAAATAAATGAGCGTTTCCTGTATTTTTAGGTCAACTGAGCTACAGAAGCAACTGCATTAGAAATGAATCAAGGTTATGCTGAGCTGGGCACTTACTGGCAAAGGACATGAGTCCCCCGAAGCCATCGCTGCTATTGTTGGAAATGGTGGAGTTCGGAGAGCTATTTCTGGAATCTCCTTCCCCATCAGATTCACCCGGAAGCTTCAGGCTGCTGGGTCTCAATGGCCGAGATGGTCTGAACACACACATGTAGTTCAGAGTGAGGATGGTTGAGGATGAGCTTGTTTGTGTCTGTGTAGGACTGTTCAAGTGTTACTGAACACTTACTTGTTGCCATTGAGATTCTGGTTGAATCGTGGTGTGTAACTCTCCTCCTGCTCATCTGCTTCAGCATCATCCTCAGTAGGAAAGCCATACTGGGGTTCAAAATAAGGATTATCATATTCTCGTTTTTTATTGGATGGATCCACAGGGACCGGTTCAGGGGCGGGTCTTGGAAAAGGCAGAACGCCCAATCCCGGAGCAGAGTTCTGGAGAACAGCACTCACTGAAGCCTCCATCTCAGTAGGTTCCTTCTGCTCCTGCACAAAGATACATATACACACATACTTAGGTAAAGTGTTACAATGTTTAATAGATTTATGTACAGTAACACATACTTACATGGTTGACTCCCTGTATTACTGTACTGGGACTGGAACTGGCCGTGGTGCTGGAACTGGACCGGAGTGGCTGACCATCAGAGGCTTCCGTGGCGCCCTCTGGATCTGGGTCGCGTTCTCCACTCTCCCCTTTAAACTCCTGAAAGTCATGGATCTCCACCTCATTCGCATCTCCTAGTGCAGCATGAGTTAGTGGGTCAATATCTAGAAAGTGGGAGAGAAGGAGATGGAGAGAGAAAGAAAGAGAGAAAGAAAGAGAGAGAGAGAGAGCGAACTGAAGCAACAAATCTATAACCTATCTAAAGTTTTTCCAAAGAATTTAAATTATTGATTTTGTGGATATATCAATAATATATATGATATATTATTCCTATCATCACCCAGATATATCAGGGTGATGAAACATGTAGCAACAGTTGCTTTGAGGCTGTGGCTACAGATTATAAATGGAGAGACTAACTAGGTGTGTCCCCTTGGATGTCTCCTTTGATCATCTCATTCACAAAGTCCCCAAGAGAAGAGTAGGAGGAGCTGGAGTCATCATATCCTTCACTATCACTGCCACTGTTAACAAAGAGTGAACAATCAGCAACAAATTATGACATTAAAAAGACAAAAAGTGTTTCCATAAGAGTTAAGTTAAAGTGTGTACAAAGTACTGCATGCGCTAGTGTGTTGTTCTGAACCTGTCATCTGTAGGGTCTGAATCATTGGTCTCGTCCTGCAGGGGTCCACTCAGTGCCTCCGCCAGATGAGAGTTCCCATCATACACACGGTAGTAGACAGGCTGTAACTGGTGGGCATACCACTTAGGCTTATCGCCTATTAGAGAGGGGTCGTACACATCTGACACATAAAAACACAGAATCATTACTAATAATTACGATGACTACTGTGAGAGAAAAACATACTGTCCCATAAAAGGTGCCCATCAAGCTTTTACACTGAAAGCATTTCCTCTGAAAATAGCTATTATTTATAAAATTCTGAAATGGTTAATGAGGGGTAACTTAGATCCACATGCTACTTCTTCAACACAAAATACCTCAACCCCTAAAGTGTATCTATGATGACTACTGCTTAATCATCTGGAACCAGTCAGTAAATACTATGTAAATACTATTTACATATTGTACATGTGTTTATATAATGCTCATGTATTTACAGAGATAAGTCAATAACAGAAAGTTGTGCTTGTCACTACATGTGTAACTTATGCAAAATGTGTAAATAATTATTTGTTCACTCGAAAATGTCGTTTCTTTCAAGCCAACATTACCAAGGGACAGGGATTGTTTTTAGTACAGAAAATACATGTTTAGTGTCAAAACTCTACTTGAAGCTTGTGGGCTGCCTTTGTGTGTTTCTCTCACTGTTATGAATCCTCTGGAAAGCCAGGTTGGTGGGATTGAGAGCCCACTCTCCATAGTACTCCACTGCCTGAGTGTGAGAGAGCTTCTCTGTGAATCCATTTCTCCTTGGCCGTGAGGCCAGGAAAGACGTGGCCTGGAATGCCACCACAGGTCTGGGGAAGAGACGCAGAGTGCGTGTGTGCATCTGGAACCCTTGTAGAACGTTTGGAGAGTTGAAGAACCTCACCATCGCCACTCTGAACAAAAAATAACAATACAAATAAACAAACTTAAACAGATAACAATCATGTACTTGAGGCATGTATTGTAAAATGCGCTACAAAAAAATGGTTCAATCACGCATTTAATAGAGAGACACTTCATACTGTACCTTGTGGCAACGTCCACAGAGTCTACGTCATTGCCGTAGATGAGAGGGTTGAATTCAGTGGAGGAAGGAGAAGCTTTGTCACGACCAGGGGGCAGCAGAGACAGATCCTGTCCTTCCTGAAACTTCTCCAGGTTCAGAATGGGCTGAGTGTTCAGACTCATGCTGGCCAGAGCCTTGATAGACAAGCAAAGCCAGAGAGAGAGCGAGAGAGAGAGAGCAAGAGAGAGAGAGAGAGAGAGAGATGCATGTGGAAGAGATAAATTAAACAATCCATCTTGGCAGAGCAGACTGAAATGAAAGCACCATCGTCTCAGGCAACCATGTCTTCCACTGAAAACCTGTCTGACTTTTACTAAATCCACTGCTGTCTGAATATCAGCTCAATAATATTATATTATGTCCAGTAATATGTCCAGTATTAATCTAGTAGTTTGTTCAGTTCACTGTTCACATCGTTTTACACAGCTTATAATAGCATACAATTATTTTTTCTCAAAAAGTGGAGAGGGCAAACTTATCTCTGAAAGCGGGAGGGACACATCCCCCTCAGTTATACTGGTTGCTAAGTCCCTAAATAGGAAACACAAATATTCACAGGTATGAAAATGTGGAAGACTATTGCCTGAAACGTTGGTGCTGCACTGAGGATTTTAACAGTCAGAAAGTTAGAGGGGAATGGTGCGGTCATCACACAGAGCCATTAACAAAGCACTCTGGGAATACTGCCATTGCTCACTCAATGCCTCTCAGCTGGCATTCTCTCAGACCCTGAGCCTGCCACACCATTTGGCCAGCACACTAAAACAAACCAATAACATCATCTGCTCCATATACTCCATTATTTGTCCTTTGGGTTAATTAGCATAATGTAAGTGAAAAGTTGCATTCAAACATGCTCAAGCCAAACATACTAATGTGCTTTTGCACGGTCTTCATCACACAGAGATACAGAGACATGAGGAGGAGAAACAGCTCAGAAAGTTAAACGCAATGCGAGCGTGTTTATGAAAGTGTTTATCAACAGGGTGTGTGGAATACAGAACTGTTAAGTCTTGCCAAGTCTTAAATATTTGTTAAGGTTACAGCAAATAGTGTATGTGTAGGGCTACAGAAGATGTGTATGTTTGATGAAAGGAAAGAGACAGAAATTATGTTTCCGTGCAGACGGCACATGGCACATTCAAAGAGCAAAGATCAGTAAACCTTGGTATCAGAGGCGAAGATCTGCTTTTGGGTGATCACAGTCAAC
Organism: Yasuhikotakia modesta; assembly: GCA_036877545.1. Lineage (NCBI taxonomy): Eukaryota > Metazoa > Chordata > Actinopteri > Cypriniformes > Botiidae > Yasuhikotakia > Yasuhikotakia modesta. Next base: position 91,073 of record JBAJNP010000283.1, read on the forward strand.
CTTACCAGACACTAAAGAGCACAAGAAAACATGAAGGTAATGTCACATGACCACCTGTCACTGAGAGGGAAATCATGTGACCAAAAGTGAGCGAACACAATTGGAGGGAGGAGAGAAACAACAGAGAAAGACAAAGAGGGAATATGCAACAAGTCATGAACTGAACAGAATGAGTGGACACAATGACAAACACCATCTGAGAAAACAGATTACCGGGACATAGCTAGTGAGTTACAAAATAAAAAGCAAACAGATCTCACACAAAAGTGTTACTGGAAAACTCAAAGCAACAATATAGATTTAGATTATTTAGATTTTGTACATGACCTTTAGTAATTTAAAGCAACACACAAAACAGCATTCTAACCAATTGTACATCCGTAATATGATGCATTTTTGAGTGAAACAAGATCAAAATGAAGGTGGGTCTTGATTTAATGTACCTGGACTTCACTGAATCATAAATAGTGGCCTTTTAGTTAAGTAGGGGGGTACATTAGCATTAAACAAAAACGTCCGTTCTGATTTCTGGTTAACATATAGATATTACATAATTCCCCTAAAACCTTGTGTGAGAAACTTGAGTGAGAAATAGAACTAAATAATAATAAGGGGTAGACTTTGATAAAAAAAAAAAACACTGCATCTTCATTATCTTTAAGAGGTCAAAATGTCCCAATGGCACTACAGAGAAAAAGATAATTTTGTAACAATCAGGACCTGAAGATTAACGCTTATTGATGGTGATTCAAAATGAAAAATGAAGATTTGTGACTCATGATGATTCAGTGTATTGACTGTTTTGGCGTGAGTGATTACAATGACAGCATGGCAATTATGTTTAATGGTGAAGCAAAATGGCAAATTAATTTTGCTGCAGACTAGCAAAAACAACAGATCATGAAAAATGTTAAATGCATCTTAGGATGAGTTTGTCAGTATGAGAATAACAGATGACAGCACAGTGAAATGTTAAATTGGTTTACTGTGTGTCTTAATGTTAATGGGTTTTGATTAGGCTCAAAGGGCTGAAAATCAGGTCAGAAGCTCTAAATAGGGTTCAGGGTCTATATGGAGTTTATAAAGGGTAAAGCAAGAGAACTAGAACCATGACGGAGTCTAAAACTGGGGAAACTCAAAACATTTATTACCTCCAAGAGCTGGAAACAAAAAAGGGGGAAAATATACAGTCATTATAATACATAATTAATCATCTTAAATATATCTTAATTAATATCAACATTAGAAAATGGTGAAATAATGTCTGGCTGGCTTCAAATGACAGTTTTTCATCACTGTTAAATATCTTTGAATTAGTAGGGTTCTCCTTGGCTTCATTAAATGCAGTATTATAATTAGCCTCGTTTGGAGCAGCTGTTAGATGACAGTGTAATTATTATGCATTAGTTCTGAAGACCTTCTCTAATCGTCTCAGTTCAAACTGAATCTAAATACAGGCAGACTGTGAATGATAACATCAGCTTCATTTACCTGCTTCAAGTGTTTCTTCAGCTCAGAGGCCTCAGGTTCAGGCAGGGGAGGGAGTTTTTCTGCATTGCTGGGGGTGATGACCTACAGAGACATTAATATACTATAAACATAAGACCATTACAAGACATTAACTAGTAATGGTTATTAAAGATGCCAGAGTCCCCGTCTGATTACAAATACATAGCATACCTTGTTGCAGTCCAGATCTACTAACCAGACGTCATCTGGCATGTTGAAGTCAGCCTTGTAGAGAAAGAAACTGGCAGGTACGCCAATGACATACGGAGTGGGTGCTAGCAAGAGCTAGAATGAAAGAAAAAAGGCATTAAAGTGATAGAGGCTAATTAGCTAATTTCACCTAAGGACAATATATTGTATTTACAGTATATTACTTACTAAAATATCCATTCAATTAAGAACCTATATGTCTGGTTACATGTTCTGCATTATTTACTGAAAAATCTATTTAAGTAATATATATGTCTGGTTACCTGTTCTGCAGAGGCCATGCAGGTGGGCAACAATGGAATGACTGGAAACATATATTCAAGGGGATAAATCATTGCCACAAACGCCATGACACTCATAGAAAGAGCGTTGTAATCTCGGGACTGCAGTACCACCTACAGACAACAGAGGGAGAAAATGAGTCTAACTGCTGCCTTCAGCCAAACCCACTTATTCAGCTTGAAGACCACTGATGTAAACAGCCTATGACGTATATACAGCATGACAGAGCAATGGTGTGCATTAAAAGCTCCCATACAATATTTCTGCTTCCCCTCAAGTGTGCACCAGTCTGTCATGCTCAGGAAATACAGCATTAACTACTTCAAAGAATTATTTACTTTGGCAGTTTAAACTTGCACTGTAATGTCAAAATAAACACTGTGGGCTTACAGTGCGAATGTGAGATTTTATATGCCAAAACACAAACAGATGTGGAATGTGTGAGCAGAATTCAGCAAAAAGAAAAGCTAATTAGAGAATATGTTTAAATTTATACAGTGAGGATCAACAGCTACATTGTATGTTTTTTTTAACAGGGTATTGGGAACACCGTGGTATCTAATATATTACTGGTACTGCCACAGTCCTTGTTGTGTTTTTTGCCATACCTTGTGTTCCAGGAGAATGCAGGCCAGGACTTGCAGACAAGCATCTACCCCCAACAGCTCCAGAGGCAAGTGGAGAGGGAAGTCTACAATGCTGAACCGGGAGGGGTCCGGAAGGGCAAAGGTCAGCGCAGCCTGCAGCTCATGGGGGAGAACTTCCACATCAACGCGTCGCTGACCGGCAACAGGCACGGGTGAGCGCAGCAGGCGATACACCCATGACTCGATTTCCCTCAGGTCCTGTAAAACCAGACTGCCCTTCTCCTTCTCCTCTACAGAGAGAGCGCCTGTAAACACACGCCACATTGTGTCCCTGGGGAAGAGATTTATACAGAGTGTAAGATTAGCATTGTGTGTGCAGAAGCATAAGTTAGTCAAAAGTCATTTAGTTAGTTAAAATGATATTGCATTAGAAACAGAAACCCATGCTGCTTATTCTTGGGAGCCTAATTGTATTAAGGATATATAATCATGTCAAATAAAGATGTGGCTCTCTGACAGTGGAAAAGTATATACAATAACTATAGGACAAGAAACTATAAGACAAAAAAATTATTAATTGTAAACTTTGCATCACATTTTATATTCATGCCTGGAAATAGTATTTAATTGTTTAATTTTGAATTGTCTCATACTGTACATTTAGATTTTTTCTTTTCATATTATACGCAGCCTATTCTAATGTATGAAAGACAAAAATAGCACAAAAACACTGGCAGCTGGCATCTACTGTTGAAGATTAAACTACTAATCACTTTAAGTAAAATGATGGTGACCAGGAACACACAGTTCAAAAGCTGTACAAGCACAAGATTATACCAAAACACACAGAGTTGCCACCTGCACACACATTATGTACAATGCAATTTTTCATTGTTAATGGCAGCAGCTACTTAGTCAATCTTGTGGCAACACAATACAGAATATTCAGTTGCTGTTCAAACCAAAGATCACAAAATTAATGAGATGTCGCAATTCTGTTACTATAAATGCGGGGAAAGTGCAACATTCAATATGGCCGCTCCAGTCAATAAAGTCCTACCTTTTGATAGAGCTAATGATCAATCGCTAAATAGCAAAATAACTCTTTTTTGGGTAAGAGGTTCTCTACAGTGTCGTTAGATTCTTGAGATACTTGATACTTAAAGTCAGGCTTATTTGTTATTAGTTGTTCATTCAAATAAGCAAGACTTGGTCTTGTATGACTGAATTAGATGCCCTGATCCAAGGATGGCAACTCAATGTAGAGTCTTCCTTAAAGAGATTCCAATACCTAATATCAAAATCAAGACATGTGATCTATGTGACTGTGAGCAGGAAATGATTGTTGGGGGCAGATGGAGTGGTTTGAGTATCTCACAAACTGCTAATCTCCCGGGATTCCTCAAGTACAGCAGTCACTAGAGTTTGCAGAGATGGTGCGAAAAAGAAATGGTGAGATCGCACACTGAACGGCAGTTCCTTGGTAATGAGAGAGTTCAGAGAATTGCCAGACAAATAGCTGAAGGGAAATTAAATAACCACATGATCAACCAATGCTATGCAGGGGAGTATCTTAGAAACCACAAAACAAAAATCTTGAGGTAGATGGGTCATCAGCCAGACCACACCAGGTTCCACTGCTGTCAGAGATGAAGGGGAAACTACAGTTACATTAGACACAGGCCCACCAAATGGACTGACAAAAAATTGGATGAGAAACAAGTTGTCTTGCCTGACAAATGTTGATTATTATAGCAGAATTTAGGCTGTAGGGTCATAATGTGACAACAAGTATCCATGTATGCACACTCGCTTATGTCAATGTGGGGACGGTGCAGGGAATACAGTCACACCACTTGTTTTATATGCCACAACCTACAATACTGCACCTGCCCTATATATATTGATCTGTTTTTTGTGGCTTTTGTTTGTTTATTGATTAAATCTACTAATAGAATGAAATAATTTTGTGGAATAAACTATTTTGGTAGGTTGTACTGTATTGCCACCTGATGCTCAATATAAAATCCAGTTCCTGAAGTAAATTCACTTGAGAACCTCACATTTAAATAATAGCTCAGCTTATCAGAGCTCAAACCCACAAGTGCAGTCTCTTCCCCAGAAGATCCAGACTGTGGTTGTGTAGGAAGAACAGAGGTACAGCAGTAAGTCATAATTGGTTCATCTGAGAACTCCCACCTCTCACAGCTGCTCTCTGAGAACATTCAGTGGCCTCAATCTGTCAGGCAGCCTGTCTCCACCAGCTCCACACACTCTGCTATCTCTGCTATTGTGCTTTCTCTCTCTCTCTCTCTCTCTCTCTCTCTCTCTCTCTCTCTCTCTACTTGTCTTCACCCTGTTACTTCTAGTACCAATTTGAGGTGTCAAAACCACTGAAATGTCTTCATTAACCTTTATGTGTTTCTACTTTGTTCCATATTAAGACAGACCTGTTTAGTGTCACAGATGCTAATAAAGACTCAATCTACTCTATTCGTCTATAGTTATGAATTAGCATATTGCTATTCTCCCACAGAGAATAGCTGAGAACAGAATGACATGTGTTGCGTTTTGCCATTACAAGGTTGAGTGAGCGAATCGTGTCTAAATCACATAAAGCCAAGGTCACTGCAGCACTGGGAGAACATGGTGACTGAGTCACAGCAAGCTTTTAAAGACCTATTTACAGCAAAGTAACTAGCCAAATTGTCACATTGCATTTCTGAAATTTTTTGTTGATGTGACAATAAGTAGTACATTATGTACATAGGTAAAGGGTGTTCATAGGTTCATATGTTATTTATATTTATTAATAAGATCAATAGTTAAATAGCTGAACTGCATACAACTACAGTGTGAAACCAAGCATAAAGCATCTGTATTGTATAATTTATATTTAATGACTTAAAGGATTATTACACAACCATAACCAAACTAAATGTGTACTTAATAAAGGAAGATCATCAAAGGTTAAAAAGACTTTAATCATTAAGTCTTTATTAAGAAATAAATCATTAATGCTATGTTGCATCTTCGGCAGCACAGTCACTAGAGCAGATCTGATTTGCAAACCCTGCTCAGAACACAGGCTGCTTTACTGGTGAAATTATTCTCCACACTTGGAACAAATCAAAGGGGCTTGGCAGGGCAATTTAACCGCAAACAAATTGAGGCCTGCAAACAGGACGGTGGCTCATGGCGGATATGGTTGCTAGGATACGCAAGAATAGACTCTGCTGAGGAAAATCACAGAGATAAAAAACCTTCTACTCAATGCGTATTGATCTGTACCAGAGTGCTATTGCAGAGATTGTTTACCAATAGACACTCAAGGGTTTAGTTACCATTACCACTGAGATATGTGAATGAGATACTGTTAAAACCACTCTGTCTCTCTCACCCATGTGAAGAGCCATGCTGCTAGTCACTTATACATATCCGTTCAGAGTAAAACATCAGCTCTCACATTCTCCTGGCCCATATAACACTTCCATACTTCCTCACACTCTTTCCTTCACACTCATCCCTCTCTCTGTCACACATCTCTACACTTGTGATTTCTTTTTATAAAAACATCAGCACCCTGTTATCCATCATTTTAATCACTGCCACAGCACCTCACACTATACAGAACCCTTCAAATATTCAGCATAGTGTGTATTTAAAGGGACGGTTGCAAAGAAATGTTCTGTCAAATGGACTGTCTTTACTATTTATGTTTTGAACTATCCCTTTAAATTCATTTATGTATTAGTTGGCAGCTGTAATGGTGTGAGACTCACATCATCTCTGTATTTGACACTGTCATATCTGCAGTAAAATATTGCAAAATATAAAGATGATGAAGCATCGCTTATGTGTACAAATCTTGTCGGATCTCAGGGGAAGTTACATGGGTTGTGACACAATCCATAGTGAAGAATACAGAAGTCTTTCTCACCGTTGTGTTGGCTTGCCAGCGCCGGGTCTCTGGTTGAGGCGCTGGCTGCAGCAGTCCACCATACGCTTGAGGATGTACAGACACTCCCTGAACGTAGAGAAGAACGGGTAGTGGCTCAAAATACACAGAGACGTCAATGTGCTGTTCCGGTTCTGTGATGCCTGTCGGGCAGTACGTTTGGACCTAGGTGACCTTCCACCATTGCCAAGGTCACCTGGTGGCAAAGTCCCATCTGCTGTAGGGGGCACCTTGGACTCCCCAGGAAGAACCAATGTGGAGGGGTCTGATTTTTCTGTAGCCTCCACTGCATGGTCTGCCTGAGGGGCTTTGTCTCCTTTACAAAGAGATATAACAAAAATAAATTCAGTGACTGAGCTTTCTTTCACAGCCATACATGATGCTCAAAATGGGTTTCATGGATTTACTTATAACAACCAGGCCAGAACTGACCTTTTGCTAAGCTCTGCCTTAAAAATGTTACTGACCAATCCTCTTTTCTGTTGACAGTGATAAATGCTTGCTTTGATTCTAATTTGCAGCCGGTGCCGTTTTTAATCCTTCTGTTGTGGTTTTCTTGTTTACTAACAATTTTTTAAAATAATAAAGGCAGATAACAATACTTAGCAATTTTAAAAACAATATCCTATCCATTATTACATATTACTGAATATAGTGTGAAGTAATAATATTTCCTTCAGTGATTTTTTTGTAAAGCTTGACTGAGCAAGTTACATTTACTGACTAAAAGACAAATTAAGTCTGATGGCTCTGTTCTGTCCCACAAGCTGCTCATCTTGCATTAAGATAACCTCTGACCTTTCCCCTCGGCTCGAGGGCGGTGATGTCCCTTCTGGAAAGAGCGGTAAAAGTTGAGGCAGATTCCATAGCGAGTGATACCCGAATCTTTGTCAGTGAGGGTGAAGACAAAAGAGGTGTCGTCGCGAAGGCTGACCCGCCGCTGACGGATGCTCAGGCAGCCCTCAGGCTGGCAGAAGAACACAACATCAGGCGGCAGAGGAAAGTCGGTGTGGTCCTCCAGTGGGTAGCGCCTCAACAGCTGAGGTGTCTGTGCCACACTGTCACTGCTGGGCTGCCTGATTTGGAAAGACACAGATCACAGTGAGACAGGAGGACAGACTTGTGGCATTGCTCATCCTGGAGTTCTATCAAGGTGCTTTGTATCATTTGACATCCATTATTGAGGCCAGTGACTCGCATTCAAAAGCAACAGGTCTCTGGGTGTAGTTTTAAATTTTGCTTTGTTTGCTTATAAACCTTTTAAACTTATAGATGTGACTTGTAAGGGTAAGTGCAGTCAGTGTGTTTGAAATTATATGATAATGCTAATTTAAATCCAGTACAAGCAAACGTCTTAAATTAGGTGTTGAAAATGAGGCTGTGGAGATTGAAGGGGTAAATAAAGGTTGGGCCTATAAGAGAGGCAGGAACTTCTCCTTTCTACTCTATATCAGAAGTACATCTAGCTGTAAGTTGAGTACACAGACAAAAACACTAACTAGGGCACCTGGAACACCTGCACAGGTTACGTGTCAAATATAACACACAATCAATTCACTAATGATTCAATACACCTATCAACAATTTTCTTCAGCACCTTTAGTAGTACATATCTGAGCCATACAAACACACCCACACAAACCTTGAGTAATCTCTCTTACCTGGCTCCAACTACCACCAGGTAGTCTAAGAGGCGGGGACACAATTTCTTTTTCTCCATCTCTGTTTCAGAAATGTCTTTAAGTCATGGCAACCGTGGCAACAATCGTCTCTCAAACAGGCAGTTGTCCAATCAGGCGCAGCAGATTTACAGGTTGGCTGATCGAGGCAGACGGTATCCAATCATTGCGATTTGCGGTGTGCGGGAATGGGTGCTCCTGGTGAAGGAGCAACAAGGAATATTAGAAAAGCAATCCATCACACACCAGCTCCCCTGCAGCCTTCTGTGCTTCTTTAAAGCTTAAAATAAATCTTAAAACATGCCCTAGTAGACACTAACCAAGTTATACGTCATAATACAAATTATACTTTAAAACATTTTGTGTCATACTTCCTTTTAAGAGACCTTCAGGAAAACAAATGTACTTGAAAATGCACCTAAAATTGAATGGCTAAATATTAAGATAAATGTGCCGGCCATTTAAAAACATTTAAATCTATTTAAGGGTCCGAGACATTCCTTATTGCAAAATAACAATTACAAATGTGATTAAATTCTTGTGACTTAATTTAATTAATTAAATTAAGTCACACTTTAGATGCAAAATATCCCACACAGCACTACAGTATACCGTTGATACACTGTAAAAACAATCTATATATTTCCACAGAGCTCAGCCTCAGCAGTCTCCTCTAACAGATCTTGACAGAAAGCTCAGCAGCATATGTAAACACACACACACAGTCTGAAAAGCTGAAGGGACTGAAGCCCAGCTGTGTCCTCACCGCATGGATTTGCTATTTGTGTTTCTTGTGTGCCAGTGCCCATATGCATGCACACATGTCACAATGTAAACACTAAATAAAATGAGAGTTCAGATTACAGCAAGCAAAAAATGAACCTTACACAATATCCTGTCAGTTTGGCTTTGATAATATTATTGCAATCGTCAACGTCACTGTTTTTCTGTGAAATTGGAGAAGTTAGATGAAGTTCTTATAGTTCATCTAATATATATATTATATATATATATATAACGTGAACATTAACTGAAGCAAATGTTAAGGCACTACTGTGAGAGGTTAATTATGTAAATGGGAAACAGCCGCAGTTCTATCACTGCACTGTCAGTGTCTTTGTTTTTCGCTCTGCACTGTATCAAACTGGGTCAGGGTTTATTTGAAGCTCTGGCTGCTCCACACTACAGAATGTTCTTCATCAAGCAGACACCTGAATCTGAAAAATAACTGCATATAAAGCAGAACAGGAAATTAATTTGGCCCCTTAAAACAAGCCCCTTCCTGGCTGTGGTGGTGTTATGTAATATTACACAGTTCTTGCATCTGACTAAATATATAGGTTCATATTACTACAAGAGTAAGAGAAAAGCTCTGCAGTGTAGGACTGCAAAAGAAACTTTTCTCAGTAATTACATTTTAAATATTAGGTTGTCCCAGTTAAATCTGGTTAAACAAGCCTTAGAAATGGTTTACTTCAACCAAACTACACTAACAGGTTTAATGGCAGATAATAGTCTAAACAGCAATCTCAGGAACAGAGGTGTGGTTGACTTGAGCTCTGGAGGAGGTTGGGAAGACCAAAGATCAGATAAACAAACTCAAACAGAGCAAGTAAGGTAACATGAGCCTGAATAAACCTTTACTGCATCCAGCATGTGATTAATTAAGACATGGTTAGATTTTAAATGTACTTCATCTGAATGACATGATTGTATTTGCTTGTTAGGAGATTTTTCATGTTTTACCTTATGTAAGGAAGCAAACAGTCAGGAGCATCAAAGGACTGAAAGCTCAGAGGTCAGTCACACCGGTTTGAATAAGGCTGTCTGGACCATTAAAAGATGTCATTCATCCATAATCTGTTTTTCTAATTAAATTGTTCACTTAAATGTTTTCTCAAGGCTATCGAAAGAATGCCAAATTTCCAGTCCTCTGTGTTTCGTAAAAGAGCTGTATTTCTTCAAAATATAAAAATAACAATTGTTCCTGTTTGCTGCTGGCAGTAGTCATGATTGAATGTTCTTTTTTTTGGTAGCAATTCTGTCTTACCCAAAGCTCAAGACTGTATCCCTGCTGAATATTTAAATAGTGCTGGATTCATGATGGCCACCCTGATGAGATTCACTCTTTGCCAAGTCATGTTATGCTGATGTTATGTTAATGGCACAATCTTTTGTTGGCAGACTCTGGCTCCTATTATCAAGTGTGCAATATCCCAAAAGGTATATTGTACACAATAACAACAATTGTTATAATAGTGAATGCAGAACTTCTTTACACTGTAATTTGTTAATTCTTTGTTACGCTTAAAACTCAAGTATTAATACGATAAATAATTTCTTGTTTCATAACAAAAATATTATACTAAAGGTCTTTGTCACATTTTAATTCTACAAGGAACAGACATTCATTCTTTGTATGTGACTTAAACTGTTTATGAATGACTTTAGCCCAGTCGGCACATCAGCCTGCCTGACGGAATGTTCCAGTCTCTGGTGTGAGACGAGCCTGAGGTTTCATCCAGTGATTAGTAGCAACATCTTTCTGCTGGAGTGGCACTTTCTCCTCTTCCTCTGCCATTCATGACAGCTCAGAGGAGAAAAGGTGGTGGAAATGTTGGCAATATGATACATAGATTGTGACTAACACATTAATAATGCCCCTGATTCTTTCCTCTTAGCATCTTCTGACTCATCTGACACCTGGATCTCCATCCTGTTCTTTTCCTAAACCACAAAAAACTGACTAAACATGAATCACTTGCACTAAACAGAGGCTTTTATGAGTTATATGGGATGTTTAAATATGTTTTTCCTACTTTTAAATTTTACTCATTTATAGATATATAGGCGAGTTCCACAAACAGGTATTTAGCATTTAACTCAAGTACTATTACATGAACGTGCCAAAGATAGTACCTCAATTTGGATGTGTTACGCTGATGGGATGTCCACTGAGAAGAACAAGCATAATAATGTTTGTGGTATATCTATACATAAGCTATTATATCTATAATAAGCATGTATATACAGTACAAGTGACATCTACACCTTTTCCTGAACAAATAATCATTTTTTAAAATACATAACAGATAATGTACACATTAAACACTGTATGTTACTTAACTGCCTGTACTGGAACACATCTCAGACATTTTCAGCTCGAGTGTGTCTGTGGAAAACGTGACATGATCTAGTAGACTGTCAATCATAGCACTCCAGCCTCATGGCTCTACAATCAGCCTCGGGTAATGAGATTCCACAATGTCGCCATGGAAACCAATACAGCCTCCTTTCCTGAGCACAGCTGTGACAGCTATTTTAAACAGACAATACGCTGCCCTATCAACATACAGACATTAAGACAATGAACAGCCCCTGGCCAATAAAAATGCAAAACAATGAGCAAAGCTAATTGCTTCTTTCTAACCAGAAAAATGAACAAGCAAATGTCTTGGCTAATGAGAAATCACATAAACCCTTTAATCTTTCCAACAATGACCTGACTCAAGTTTACGGCGTTTCATCTTTCTAAGGAGGCTGGAGAATAAAATCACCTTTAATGATCAGAATTGTCAGAACTCAATTAGCTGTATTAGTGCAGAGAGCCTGAGAAACAAGTGAAGAGATGTTACCATCCATTAGACAGACCCAAATTGTGCAACCAAACAAATGTTTTTCTTTCTGACTCTCATTACAATCAGTGTCGACATCATTTCAAGGAATGTGTCCCTTGAAAGCTTTTTCTGAAACCTGCGGCTGTATGTGGTGTTTTTCACTGACATTACTCCTGATTTTAGCCATGAAGCTTAGCCAGTTCGACCAAAACATGATATAGGTATTTAGATAGGTATAACCAGGTTATCTTATAAACAAATCAAACCATGTCCTACAGTCCTATGTTTATTGTCTTTTAAATAGCAACTACACATTAATGTAAGTATTACTGATCAAAACCTGTCAGGCCACGTTGTTAACGCAAAAGTAAATTTATTCATACCATTTTCTGACTAAACACAAGACAGTCTTTGATAATCGTATTCTATATGTGAACTATAAAGATGAAAAAACATCTAAGATAATAAAAAGTTGAGGGATTGTTTTAACACTTCTTTACTGGAGCAGAAATGAAATGCACAGTTTGCAAACATGTGCTTTAGGCCTATAAAGCAAATATGTGACTTCCTCCACCTACAAGACAAATAGGTTCTTTCTTGGCATTATGATTCACATATAGCAGCATAATAAAAGGTTGACCTAACCAGGCAAAAACAGTGATGTTCGTCCTTAGTTTGTCACATGACATTTTACTTTGATCTCTGAAGATGCTCTTTTCTAACAAACTTAGCGTCAAATAATTTCGCTTCAAGAACAAAACACAACGGCTGCCCCCCATAATCCTTATTCAGACTGGAGGTTATACAGTACAGGATTTATCAATCTGACTCAATCTCAGGACTCACAGACTTTAAGGTTCACAGACTTGGATTTACATTTTGAAGTAGGTTATTTTTAAAGTGTAATATAATCCTAACCTTTAAACAATCCTATTGAGTCAGATTGTTTAAAGGAATCACTTAGACTAGCTGATTAGACTAGCACTAATACAATGTTGTATACATTATAATAATATACATAATTCAACATAACAGTGTGTAGATGAGTTCTGTCTGCTCACAGGGACCAAAATGCAGATACCAGCATTACAATTATATTTTTATACAACTAGTAGTTTTGTAGCTACTAGTTGATTGTACATTTAGCTCCAGTTGTAGTGAAATACAGTGTAAACTGTGAAAGCCACTGGCAATGCTTTACACAGTCTTGTTCATGTGGTAGGAGAGAGCGTAATTGCCAAAAGTCATCCCACCCGTTGGCAGCACACATGCTCACAGCACACCCCTCCAGCTACTGCTGTGTTGGAGATAAAATAAGCCTTTCTGGCAGTGCTATCAGACCAGCCAATCAATATCAGAGAGACAAATTATATTGGGTGTTCTCTTAAACCCCGACAAATCTGGGTTTGACTTCTCACAGGGAGCTATTATTGAAAATTTATTCCTGACTGCGATTCTTAAATCATTAAATCTGACTAGTGTAATACCTTATAATGTCATGTTTGTATGACAAATATTCTTATAAATTCTCTTTTAAACCTTTAAATCTTTTCTCAATTTTTTTATCAGAAGAACCACGGCCTGAATTTGATTCTAACCTCAAAAAAAAAAACAATACGTATTGTAGCTTCTGCACTCAGTGGAGCAATCATTTACATTTATACATTAGATTAATTTAGATTAATTTAACAGTGCATTCTAGGTGTAAATTATGCCTGTACAGTATGAGTGTTCCCTCGACACTCGAATTGAACCCATAACCACGTTGCTAGCACCATGCTCTACCTCAACCAGTGGTTCAGAGGCCACTAGGGGCCCTCAACCAGAGGCATGACCTCACATTATTTAAAATTAAAAAAATATATAAATACGATAAAACAATGAGCAGGGGCTTGAAGTCAAAAAGGATAAGATCCACTGTCTATCCCTTGAGCTACAGGAACAACCTGCACACATGGCTGTTTTTTTCCTGCTAGGGAACCCTACAACAATCATACAGTATGTGTATGTGCAACATATAGGATAAAGTACATCAACAATAAAGCATATTAAGGTGTGGAGAGCAGAGACTGAAACATTTCAATCAAATCATGACCCACTCATTCTCACAACCAGCGTTCCCCAGAGGCCAAATCAGATCAGGGGACAGATGCTTTATCTGCCCATCCCACACTGTCTTACGCACATATGGAGTCAAAGCGTCATTCATACGTCTCCACTGGGAGCGTGAGTTGGAGGATGAGCTGGCAGGTCCAATTTAATAATGCCTCCAATATAATAAGCAGCAGCGTAAGCACGACCAAACATGGATATAAATGCACAATGTATCACTGAGCTATAACACTGCAGTCACCTCTGCTGGCATTGCTGATGTTAAAGAGACTGATATATAAAATACATAGAAAGAAAGACTCAATTATACAGAGCCAGAAAAGAACAAAAGCATTTTTGTGACTAGCAATTGGAGCAGCTACCCTGCACCTGCACCTTATTTTTATTTGTATTGTGAATCTCCTGCCCATTATTTATTTTTGCTGTTATTATTGTACTGCTGTAGACTGCCTAAGCCTCACAAAAAACAGTCACTGACACTTGTCTATATGACAAATATACTGGAAACTTGCTTATACATATGAATAACAGCCAGTGCAGGAGAGTGACTTACAAATGAAGGCAGCAAGAATTAAATAACACTTTAAAGTAAGTAGGGTTTTACAATGCAACATTAAATCTTAACAGAGAGCAGCAGCTGAGACTCATTTGCATTAACAGATTTCACATTGTCAATTATGTAAAAATGACTTCTTAAAGAGCTACTGAACAGTCACAATCATGGAGCAGGAGATGTATTAAATATTACTCTTTCTACACACACTTGGGCTACTTGCTTCCCAGCTGACCCCTTATTTAACAGCTTTTTTCACTAAATAAAATTCTAATATAATTTTTCACTAAATCTTAAATCTAATCCTGCAGGATTTTATTTGAGGTTTAACACAACCAACCAAAAAAAACAGTATTTCACATCTACACCTGAGGTGGTGCTCATAATGTATTAATGATCTGAAGCTCAACCTAACGATTCAACCATTAATAATTGAATAAAGAGGATAATTTGTAAACAGTGACAGGAAACAGGCTACAGAACTTATAGCTGTCTCACATTTCAGGCTGGAGACAAACAACACCACCTTACTCACGAGCCAGTGCTTCATAGCTATTCCAGTGTCTCCTTTCATCAGAAGCCAGGCAAAATCCAGAGAGGTTGTATCATATGACAAGCTTTTCTTGCATCACATTATCATGACTACATGACAACATCCTACATCCCAACACCCTACTGGATAGGCAAACCTGTGTCCCAATGACCTCTGGAGAACAACAGACGGTTATTGATTTGACATTTCCTTAATAAGTATCAAATTAAGAGGGATTAAAACATTTGTTTGCCATTGAGATGGACTGAGCTATGGACTGCTGCATAACATTCAGCTTCATCCAATGTACTGAGTAGCGAAGACGTAAATTAATGATGAGAGATCCGCTCGTCGACAACCTTGATATGAGGCACTACTGGCATTTTTATAAAGGCGATCTGACATCAAAAACAGAGCCTCGGGCACATATTTAGAAAGCAAACAGTAATAATCGCCCACATCAATAAACACAGCTACTGTAGCGCAGCTAACAGGATCAAATAGCGGCTCTTAGCTAGCTGTCAAAGCTGCTTACCCAACCAGCTGCGTACATCCCCACACCGTTGAAGATAGGCATTCATCTAACTGATCACTGCGACGCTATCCACAGCACATCCACTTTATTTAGCACCACATCACTCATAAGGCATTAAAACCAGACGTCAAAAGAAAGAGAGTAATACAAATACTGACCTCCAGTAGCTAACGCCACTGCTACTCGCTTTAGCCGTACCTCTGTCCCTGTAACTGATGCGAAATACCTTCTCAACACATATTCACCTCTGCAAACGACCATAGCACATCACCTAATGATAGCACGACGCTACGATCACACATCCATTTATTGTGATCAGTGATGCAGCGATAATTACGTCTGTGGATAAACGATGCGCGTCCTCCCCTCTCTCTATATGTGCAGATGTCTGAGAACCAGCCCAACGCGCGAGTTCCGCATTACAGCCCGACGGCTGGACTGAACCATTCGATCACGCAGAGGGGTGGACTTACATGCATACCTTCACGTTTATTTCTACGGTCAGACACGTGAATTGATGATGAGCGATTAATGCTGTTGTTTGTGACATTTTTTGTTTACAATGACAACATGGAACATGTTTGGAAATAAAAATATCCGCACACGTTCCCAATCATTAATTCTCCGCCTTCACTCAACCAGAAATGTGTTCCTTTCTTATTATTCTGGATATGATCCAACATAAACAATAATGTTGTTAAAATGGCTATTATTACAATTATCCACTTAATAAATTAAAAAAAGAAATAATAAATAAAAATCAATGCTGTATAATTCTAACAAATTTACCAAATATCTAATCCTGCATTATCATCCATAAGAAAAACAGAACTCCAACACAAATTGTCTTTCCTTTAAAGAAACTTAATGCATGTAACAATTGACAAGTATTACTGTACTAATAAAAAGCCCAAACATCATTCTTAATTTAACAAAGCTTTCCATATGTGCCTAGGGTATACATACCCCTGGTTGGGGCTCATAGTTCCAAAGAAAAGATAATTTGCCAAATTTAAAAAAACCTGATGTTTAGTATTGCATATTGCTCAGAGGGGTTGATCTGATGCAAGTACAGCAGTGCTTTAGGATTCTGAAAGATTGTTATATAACACAAATGCTAACAGACAAACCACTGACACAAACTCAGCTCGGATAAATTTTAATTTACAGGGTCAACCCTGATCTATTAAAAAGAACAGCAGAATAATACAAAGACAGAAACAATATTGAGGTTCCCTGTTTTAAGGAAAGGTATTTTTCTGTATAAAGAATAGTTGAGGCTTTTAGTCATCTATTAGATAAATATATACTCTCACAGAACAATCAATTTAGTCTACTTTTAATTTATACATATACAGCAGTATATCCAAGACTTAAGGCATTACAACATAAGGTTGCATTTCTAAGATGCCCCATTGAGATGAGGGTGCAAATAAATTATAATTACAATCAACTTTGCATTAAACACTTGCTTGCTGTGTTAACATTCTGTTTTTCTGAAGACAACAATTCCACCACTTCAGTTTGGAGAGAAAAAGGTTTAGAGAAGAGACAGCAAACATTCATTATTTTGACTAGAGTTTTGCTATGCCCCAATCAAGTCCCATTTGCACATACAAAGATGTTTGCCAATGACAGACCAACAGGAAGATCACAGTAGTTCAATCTTCTCACTGTATGTCATTCAACAGATTTTATATCTAGTGTAAGTTTGGCTCATCCATCAGTTGACAGGTTGTTGCATCCATTAATACCCCTGTATATTGAAGCCCTTGAGGAAGAGATTTTAGAAATTACTGTTGTGGCAGAATGGGCTTAAATCAGTTAGTCAATGATATAAACGCACAAGGACAACAATTTATGAACATAGCCACAGATAAGCAATTTTACTACCATACAGAAGGGGGCGACAGCAAAAAAAATACACATGGGCTTATGACTTCATGTCAGCCAAAGCAATGCAACTATCACATGGGCATGTATGAACACACAGTTTGCAAGTCTGTCTCTTTAAATAGTCTCAATAATATCACAGTCAGAGCAGATAATGCCACAGCAAGCCAACTGTGTAATTCAATCATTCAAAAAACTATATATTTTTAGTTTGTGTGTTAGTTTTTAAAATATATTAATTCACTAACCATGTCTACCACAAAAGTTTTTTTAAGACCAGTATAACTTGAATTGCTTGTGGTCATACTTGTCAGTTATTTGCATTGTTACAATGTGAGGTAAGACTTTGGATCAAAACAATTTCTATTTTCTCTTATTTGTCCAGTCCCTTATTTTTGAGCTCTGTTTAATACCAAAGAGTTTATGGTTGTGGTTTACATGCATCATTTGAAAAAAAAAAACAATGTTCTCATTCAAGTAAGTGAGAAAAAAATTGGTTAAAAGTCACATAGTAGATAAATGCTAAAATGATTATCAAAAAAAAAAATCTGTACATGTAAATTCTTACCCTGATTTTGAGATGGGCCCATATAGAAGATATTAAAAATGTTAGTGAAAGACAATGACATGATCAAATACAATATTAACGGCCATGATATTATGCCATTTGTTCGGTTTGG